>JAVHLV010000158.1:0-150387 GCA_036785495.1 Colletotrichum neosansevieriae | reverse complement strand
AACTTAACTATATAGCCTTTATTTTTAATATTATAAATAAGAGTATAGATAATATTATTAAAGTAAATATATATAGCTTTAGCTAAAGCTTTAATAAAGGTGTTATTATAAATATATATTAGCTAAGTAGCGTTTAGTTAAGTAAAAACCTTAGTACTATAATAAAGCTAATAAGCTTAGAAATAAAAATAATTAATACTAAGTATTCAAAAAAAGCTTATTAAATACTCCTACCTTAAACTATGATATTAAGTAAGAGAGAGGTGTTTATAAATAGAGGAGAGCTCTTAAAGCTAAAGCTACTCTATATTATAATTATTAGCATTAATAGTAAGATTATATATTAACTTAGCAATATATTTTTAATATACTAAAAGCTTAATAAAAGCTTAATAATAGCACTAATAGCTTAGATTATTAATATTACTATAAACCTCTTAAGCTTTTATAGCTTATATAATATTCTAGCTTTTTTTTAAGTAGCGCCTTAAAGCTTATATAAAACCTAAGTAAATTAATAAAAATATAGTAAATAAATAATAAAGAATTACTAAAGAATACTAATAGTAGTATATTTCTTTTTATTATTCTTATAGAGAATATATTTCTCTAAGTAGTTACTATATATATAGTAAAGATTAGCTTTAAAAGCTTTAACTTGAATAATAAAGATAATAAAGTTTTAAATAGTTTAATTATTAATATTAATAGTTAGTAAGATCTATAAATAGTTTAATAATATAAGTAGTATTAGTTTAGAAATAGGTTTTATTACTATAAGAAGTATAGCTTTAAGTATAAGCTTAAAAATAAGCTCTTTAGAAGCTTTATATCTTTTATAGTAATATTAGATTACTATATATTCCCCCTTACTAAGATAAACTATAGGTTAGAGATACTCTTACTATATATATTACTTTATAAAGACTACTACTAAGTAACCTACACTAGGCTCCCTAGTCTTATAGATATCTAAACCTCTATAGTAATATTAGTAAAAGTTAACTTAAGAGCTTTACTTTTTTAAGCTTAAAAAAAGAGTTCTCTAATAGATTATATATCTTTAAAGTAAATATAATTATTAAATATAATATTAATATTTATAAAAGCTTTAGTTTAAATATTCATTTATAACTACTTTATATTATTAATAGAAGTTTTTAAAAGTATAGCTTTTTGAAATACTAAAAAAGTATAAACTTAGTTAAAGAAGTATAAGCTTAATTCTTATAGTTAAGTAGTTTTATAAACTTATAAAATATTATTAATTTAGTTTATAAAGATATTACTTATATTAAATTTAAACTTATTTTATAAGTATTTTACCTTTTTAATAAAAGTTTAAAAGTAAACTTTAATACTTATATAATATTACTAATTATTATAGAACTAACTCTTATTAATTTATTAGTTAATTAATAAACTAAAATAGATATATTTTTACTTTTAAGCTATTTATATAAAATTTACTAAGATATTATTTCTCTTTACTTTATTAATAGTAAATACTTAAATTTAGTTAATATTTTCTTAAACTTTTACTATTATAAAGATTAACTATATCTTAAGCTAAGCTTATATTTCTAGCTACTATATAGTGATTTTACCTACTTTATAACAGACCTTCTAACTCCCTCTATGCTACACCTCTTAATAATATATATAGCCTTTAGTTATATAATTATAATTACTAACCACCTATCCTAACCACACTAGAAGGTTTAGCAAAGGTGTTACTATAAGAGCGCCTTAGTGGCCTACTTAGCCCTAATATAATCAGCTCTATTATCTATAGTATAGCGTTACCTATATTATTACTATTCTGCTAGTCTATTTAGCTAGAGTATATATCTAACTTTATATAAAGGTTTACTTATTAATAGAAATATATAGAGTTTCTATATTATTATCCTTAACTAATAGAGGGTATAGGTTAAAGTATCTCTATAGTGTTTCCTAAATTATGTCTATAAACTAGGTGAATTTATTATAGTCTTTTTTATAGAGAGCTATATTATAACTATAAACTTAAGCTAAGCTTACTTCCTACTATATTATTTTAGTATTTATAAACTTAATTAGATATTAATAAGCTATAAGTTAAGTTTATTTAAATAAGCTAAGAAAGTTATAATATTTAATAAAGTATATTTAAAATTTAAAAGTTAGTATTTATTTCTAAATTAACTTAATAGATTTAATTTAGTTAGTTATAATATCTACTCTTAAAGTAACTATAAAAAAAGCTAGTTAAGAATAATACTTAAGTACTTAAGTAAGAGAAGTTAAGCTAAATAGTAGTAATAGTAAAAGTATTAAAATTATTGATAAGCTATTTTCATATCTTAAAATACTTACTATTTTTAAAATTAAAAGGCTTAAATATAATAAGAGTTTTAAAATAAGTAGCTTTAAAGCTTAGCTTTTAGAGGGTTTTAAATACTTTAATATCTTATATAGAGATAAGTTTAATTTTAGTATTTGGCCAGAGCGCGCGTCCGACTTTGTGATATTCAGAGGGTTTGCTTGCTAGCAGGAACATATGGGGTTCCTGTATTATTATCCTTAACTAGTAGAGGGCATAGGTCAAAGTGCCTCTATAGTGTTTCCCGAATTGTGCCCATGAACTGGGTGAATTTATCGTAGTCTTTTTTGCGGGGGGCTGCGTCGTAACTACAAACTCAAGTTTAATTTTAGCTATAACTATTAAAAAGATATAATAAGTAAAGTAAAGTAAAAAGGGGATTTAGAAAGTATTTATAAATTAAGTTAAGAGAAGTAATTATTAAAAAGGTAAGAGAAAGTAAATTATTAATATTAATTAACTAATATAAGTAACTAAAAGTAGTAGTTTAAGTAAAGAGAGAAAGTGAAGTTATAAATATTAAGAGAAAGTAAAAGAATTATTAAAGATAAATAAAAAAAGCTTTTTTTATTTATTATTTAGTAGCTTAAAGCTTAGGAATATTTATTAGTTTAAAAGGAAAGTTAAATAGTAACTTTTTTATTTTATTTTACTATTAATATTTAAAATAATAGTAAATTAAAGGGTTTAAGTACTTAAAAAGATAAGTTATATTAATCTTTTTTAGTTTAAAAGCTTTTTAATTTATAAATAGCTAAATATAAAGAGTAATAAAGGCTTTATAAGGTTTAAGTTAAAACTTCTCTTTCTCTATACTTAACTCTCTCTAAACTTAAAAAAATATAAATTAGCTTTATCTTTACTTTTCGCTTTAATATCAATATATTTAAGTCTTTAATCTTAAGATTAAACTTTTTCTTTTTAATAGAGTAAGAAATACTTCTCTATATATAGTTTAAACTAATAAGAGACTAAAAGTATTATTTTTTAAATTTAATTAGTATTATAGATTAGTATTAGTAATATTTTTACTAAATACTTAGATATTTCTCTTATTTAAATTCCTATTAATATCTTTAATAAAGAATATATTAAAGTTAACTTTATAAAGATATTAACTTCTATAAAGTTACTAAATACTATATATATATTATAGTAGTAATTAGTTTTAAAGCTTTAAGATTACTAATAAGTGTTTTAAAAAACTAATAAAACTAATAATCTATACTATTATATCTTTCTTTATTAATTTACTAGCTTTTTAATTAATATATAGTAAATAAAGGTCTTTAATTAAATAAATACTATTAAGTTTATAGTTATAACACAGCCCCCTGTAAAGAAGACTATAACAAATTCACCCAGTTTATAGATATAATTTGGAAAACACTATAGAGGCACTTTAACCTATACCCTCTATTAGTTAAGGATAATAATATAGAAATCTAATATATTCCTGCTAGTAAGCAAACCCTTATATAAAGTTAGATATATGCTCTAGCTAAATAGACTAACAGAATAGTAATAGCATAGGCAACACTACACTATATATAACAGGGCTAATTATATTAGAGCTAAGTAGGCCACTAAGGCTCTTATAGCCTGGAATTGCCTTTACTAAACCTTCTAGCAAGGTGCTGCAAAAAACGCCTAAAAGGTAAACCTTTTAGTAAGGTGCTATATATATAAGAGATAACTCCTTAACCTTCTAAGAGGTTCTCACAGCCAGAAGTATAAAAAGCTCTGCTACTATAAGCAGAGCTTTATACCTATCTCTCTTCCTTATCCTCATCCTATAACCTATAATAAGTCCTCTAAGATATTAGCATCAGACCCAGCATATTAATATGCTAGCCACACATAAGGCGCGCCTGTTAACGTTAACAACGCGCAAAACATTGCATAACAGTTTAGTATTAATGTAATCAATAAGGCTCTCTGTTTCATTAAGCAGCCCGTATAAAATAAATACTATATATAGCCTCTTTATTTAGTTTTATAGTAGTTAAAATATAGTTTCTTATATTTACTATTAAAAATATATATATACTATTAAAACTTAGAGATTAATACTTAGGTTTATAAACTATATTTTAAATCTATATCTCTTTTAAAAACTTTATTTTAGTTAATTATATAACAGGTAGTTAAGCTTATTATAGCTTGTTAGTAAATATTTTAATAAAGAAAATAGTAATAGTATCTCTAATCTATACTTAATCTTAGTAAGGATAATATATAGCTTTAATTAGTAGCTTCGATATTACATATAAGTCTATTACTTTAACTATAGCTATATATATATAAAAGATATATTTATAGAAACACTTATAACTCTAAAAGAAGTATTTAGTTATTAAGAATATAGCTTAATATACTAACTAAAGCTACTAAGTAGCTTAATATATTAAAGTTCCCTTTTGCTTAGTAAAGCATAAGTTATCTTAAAGATAGCCTTAAACCTTCCTTAAGCTTTTTTTAGTATAAGTTAATAATATAGTTAATATATTAATAAAGGGCTAAGCTTTTAGAGTGCTCTTATTATTATTATTATTATTATTATTATTATTATTATTATTTTTGTTATTATTATTATATAAGAAGGCTAGCTACTTAGGAGACTAAAGCTAATTTACTACTTATTTAACTACTAAAACCTTAACTAACTCTTAAGATATTTAATATATAAGCTAAATATCCTATTAACACTTAAGGCTTTCTATAGAGGAATAAATTTAACCCTAGAGCTATTATTGCTACTATTAATCTTACTTATAGTATGCTAGTTTTACTAAGAACTATCTTTAATTTAAATAGCTAGTTTAATAAGTTAACTATTACTATAAAGATTAAAGTAGCTTACTTTAGCTTATTTTTTTTATATAGAGCTAAGGGATTTAATAAGAGTTATAAGGTCTGTAAGAAGATAAGAGTGCTTAACTAAAGCTTATAACTATCTATAAATAGCGGCTAGTTTTTTGCTTTTAAAAACTTTATATATTAATTACTTTTACTATAAAACTTAGGTATAGTGCTTTTATAATTAAGAAAGTATCTAAAAATACTTTAGATTTAATATATACTACTTTAAGGGTAATATTTATAAAAGTAAAGAGTTTAATAGTTAGTTAATCTTAATATTTCTTATTTTTCTTAATATTTTAGTTAAAATAATTATATTATTAAGCCTATATACTATAAGGCAAAGCTAATATTTACTGTAAAAGAGATTAATTAATTAGCTTAATATATTAAATACCTTTAAGTATTACTATTTAAGAATTTTAGTCTTCTCTTTTTTTTAAATATTAATTTACTAGAGAAATATAAAACTTATATAATAGAGAGTTTTAATGTAAGCTATAAAAACTAAAGGAAGTCTTTTAGTATAAAAAAGCTTTTAATAAAAAAAGAAGATATTTTTAAATTTATAAGTAGGTTCTCTTATATATTTTAAATATTTATTTAAATAAAAAAAAGGGTTTTAAAAATATATTATTTTCTAGTGTTTTCTCTACTTTCTCTATTATTTTTAGTACTAAGAGTAAAATTATCTTTAGTACTTATAATACTAATAGAGTAAAACTCTAAAGAATAACTAAAAACATAAGTAATTTAGACTATAATAAGAAATACTAAATAAAAGAAATTAAATTAATATAAAAGGTAATAGTTACTATTATTATAGTATAGTTTTTTATATTACTATTAAGTTTCCTATATAAATAAATATAAATTTAATCTTTTTACTATCTTTTTAAGTAAGTTATAGTAATAGTAATCTTTTATTATCTTACTAAATATTATAAGACTCTCTATAAAGTAATAAGGTTAGCTATAGCTAGAAGTAATCTATAGAAGCTAGTAAGAGCTTTATAAAGATTAGCTATAAATAATCTCACTAAATAATCCTTAAGTAATAGCAATAATAAGTACTAAATAAAGTAGATTATATAAGTTATTAGCTTATAATTATTATAACTAAATTATAGTTACTATAAGTATTTAAGTTAGAAAAACTTAAGTTAGTTATACTAGCTAAGTATAGAATATATAAATAGTATCTAGCTAAAAAAAGAAGAGTTTATTAAATCTATAAATAGGTATTATATACCTATCTTACTCTCCTCCTTCTTATCTCTTAAGCTACTTATAAATATTTATTAAAGTAGCTTCTTTTTACTAATTTATATTAAGAATAATCTTTAGAGGTAATCCTTATATATCTAAATATCTAAGTAAAGCTATCTAGTTAATAATATTTAAAATCTATATTAGCGTAAAGTATAGCTAAAAAGAACTAAGCTTATATTAAGATCTATTAATTATTAATAAGTTAAAATACTTTTATAAATATTTAATAGATAGTAAGAGTAAATAATATTAAAAAGAGAGAAATTTAGTAACTTATAGGGGTAACTATAGCTAAGTTTAGTAACTTAAGAAAAGCTTTATAGATAATCCTAGTTAAGTTAATATAAACTACTATAGAGAGTAAGTCTATCTTCTTAATATATTATTTAGTTAAAAAGGTAAGTTTATAAATCTATAAATAAGTAAAATATACTTATTCTAAGCTCTAAATACTTTAAGTAGCTTTATATATAGAAAGTAGCTCTTTATATAGTTTTTAGTAAGTTTTTAAGTAAGCTATATATATCTAAGTAAAGCTTTTAGGTTATAGAATTATTTTATATTTTTTATAGTAAGTCTATAAGCCTTTTTCTATTAAGCTAGTATAATAAGTAATTATTAATATATTGTTATAAAGTTAAAATACTTTCTAAATACTTTATAAATACTAGAAGTAAAAGACTATTAATAGTAAACTAACTAACTCAAGTTTTTAAAGCTCTTAACTACTTAATAGGATTATAATTAAGTCTTATAAATATTAATATATATATTAGCTACTTAAAATATTAAATTATTAAAAGTTAGAGGGAAAACACTATAGAGAAAAAGAAGACCTATTATTTTTTATATTATTACTATTAATAAGTATTAAATAAGCTATATAGTTAATTAAGTCTTTTAATAGACTTTATTATTTAGTAGAGGTAGGTTTAGTATAAGTAATAAAAAAGGGAGAAAACTATTAGTTTTATAAATATAAATAGCTATAGTTAGTAGTATAAACTTTATATATTTATATTTATATATATATATAGTATATAAATAAAAAGGCTTAAAAGGGTAATAATAAGATAGTAGTAGTAATAAGTAGTAAGAGGTAATAGTAGGGTAAAAAGATAATAGTATTAAATTACTTACTTTCTCTAATTACTAAAGTAGGGGAATTTCTTTTGTTTATATAAACTAGATTCTATTTATATTTATCACCTAATTAGGGTGGTTTAAACTATAAAATTATAGTTTAAGTAGATCTAGCCTATTTAGTTACTTAATGCTTCTTTATGCCTATAATAACTATATTATAGGCTTTATTTATGCCTTTTAACCTTATATATATAATTTTATGCTACTTAGCTAATTGTAACTATTACTATAATAAGTAATTTACTTATTTTACTCTTTTTAGCTAATTAGCTGTTTTTAAGTGTTCTTAGCTTATAATTAATATTATAGTAGTTATATAGTATATATATAGCTATATTTAGGCTAAATTGCTTAAAGTATATATAAATATATTATATATACTCTTTTTTTTCTTTTATAGCTCTTTTACTTATTATATTATATAGTTAAAGTTATAAATATAATAAAATTATAGCTTTATTTATTAAGAGAGATTTAATTATAGCTAAAAAAGAAGTTAAGTAATAATAAAAGCTAATAGCTATTAAACTCTTTAGTAAACTTATTAATATTAAGAAATATAAAAGTATTATAAGTAGTAATAGTATTAAGTTTTATAAGTAAGTTAACCAAACAGTAGTTATCATTCTTCTTTTATATAAAGATTTAAGTATTTTAATATAATATATAACTTTCTTTAAAAACTCTATACTCATCTTTATCTTTAAGTATATTTAAATATTTATCTTAAAGTATTATAAGGATTAATATATCTTTAGCTTACTATGCTTTATAGGAAATAGTTTTAATAACCTATAGAGATATAATAGCTATACTAATTAAGCTGCTTTCTATTTAATCTTAAGTAAGAGTAGCTTTATAGTTAAATAATACTATAAATAATAGATCCTTTTTTAATAATTAAAAGTAAAAATAGCTATAAAGAATTTATTATTAATATATATCTATTAAGTATAAGCCTTTTAAGCTTATAGAAAACTTTAAAGTAATTAAGCTATAAAAGTATCTTAATTAAGTATAAAACATAACTTAAAGCTACTATAGCATTTTAACTTTTTATAAATAATAACTATTAAAAGTTATACTATTAGTTAAAAAGTTATTAACTAGCTAAATCTTATTAATAACTATTTTATAGATAAGAAAACTTTTAAATAGACTTCTAAAAGTAAATTAGTTACTTATTTAATTTAGCTTAAACTATAGTATAAGAATTAGTACTATAGTTAATTTCAGCTATTAATTTAATTATTGATTTAATATTATCCTTTAGCTTATACTTTAATTTAGCAGTATATAGCATATATAACTAAGAGAATTACTATATATATTAATATAATAATAAATATAAGTTTTAAATTAAGTAAGTCTAATATTTAAGTTATTATAGAGAGAGTCATTTAAGTAATTATTAGTATAATATTTAGTAGCTTAAGATAGTTTATAAAGTAAGTATAAAACTAAGTATAACTATAAATTAATATAATAAGTAAGTATTTATTTAGTAGTTTAATTAAGACTAGTATAAAAAGGTTTATTATTATTTTTAATAAAAAGAGTAATAAGTTTAATAAGATCTATAACTAATTAAATATATATTTTTCTTTAATACTAAGTAGTAAATATCTCTTAGTAATACTCTTAATAGAACTACTAAGCTTTATTTTTTTAACGCTTTTAAGTAATTATAATATTAGTTTTAATTAAGGAAGTAGCTTTATATAAAGTTACATATTTAGATATTTATAAAGCAAACTAAGATATAAAGCTAAGTTATATTAAAGTAAATAACTACTTTAATTATATTATTAAAATACTTATATAAAATCTATTAGCTTACTTTAAAGAGTAATTTAAAAACTATATTAATAGAAATTTATACTATAGAAAAGGTTATAATTAAAATATTAATAAGTATTTTAAACCTTTTAATTTATATATATATAAATATAGTATTAATAAATATAAAGGCTTTTCTTTTCTTTTAGAGCAACTAATTATATTCCTATAAGTATTAATATTATATAGTCTAAAGTAGAATTTATATTAATAGACCTTTTATATATATAGCTATAGTTAAAGTAATAGCTTTATTAGTAGTATTTAAGCTACTAATTAAAGCTATATATTACCCTCACTAAGATTAAGTATAGGTTAGAGATGCTATCACTGGTTTTTTTTTCTTACTAAGATATTCACTAGGAACCTATAGTAGGCTTAACTGCCTCTTATTAAAATAAAGTAGAATTTAAGGAAAGAAGATTACTTTAAATATTAAAAGCTATATAACGCTATAACAAAAAGAGTTATAAAAGAAGTATATTAATATATACTCTAAGCTATTTAGCTTAAATATAGCTATATATATACTATATAACTACTATAGTATTAATTATAAGTTAAGAACACTTAAAAACAGCTAATTAGCTAAAAAGAGCAAAATAAGTAAATTACTTATTATAGTAGTAGTTATAATTAGCTAAGTAGCATAAAAGTATACATATAAGGTTAAAAGGTATAAATAAAGCCTATAATATTATTATTATAGGTATAAAGAAGCATTAACTAACTAGATAGGCTGGAATAACTAGATAAGCTAGAAGCTTAGCAGATAGGCTAGAAGTACTATAGATAGGCTAGAAACCTAACAGATAGGCTGGATCCACTTAAACTATAATTATTATAGTTTAGACTAGCCTAATTAGTATAAACTATCCTAGTTAGGTAACTAAATATAAACGGGATCTAGTTTATATATATAAAAGGAATTCCCTTACTTTAGTAGTTAGAGAAAGCAAGCAATCTAATATAATTATCCTTTTACCTTATTATTACCTCTTACTACCTATTACTATTCCTACCTTATATTACCCTTTTAAGCCTTATATATATATATATATATATATAAGGTTTATATTACTAACTATAGTTTGTAATATATATAAAACTAATAGCTTTTCTCCTTGTTATTACTTATACTAAACCTGCCTCTACTAAATAATAAAGTCTACTAAAAGACTTTATTAACTATATAGCCTATTTAATAACTAGGCTCTATAGTTTTATGCATATTTAAACCTCTATAGTAATAAATGTTATATTTATTTTTACCAAAAGCTTACTTAAAGTAAGTTTACTATATTTATGTACTTAATTACCTCTTAAATTCCTATTTTACTAATATAACTTATAGTAACTAAAGACTTTAAAACTTTACTTTAGAAAAATATAACTATACTTACTTTAAACTCTTATTAATTTACTACTTTTAAATTTAAATAAAACTTTATAGAAAAACTCTAAAGTAAGTATATTAATAGGAAAGTAGTATTCTTTAAGTTCTTCTTTAAAAGCTACTAACTTAAGTAAAATAATATTACTTACTAAGCTATTTAAGCTATTATAGAGAACTATAAAGCTTGTATAGTAGCTACTAACTAAATATTTTTATTTTAATAGAAAAAGACCTCTTTATATATATAGCTAAAGCTTTAAACTTAATACTTTAGTTACTAAAGAGATAGCTTATTAAAATAATACTTAAGCTAATTTAGCTTTTCTAAAGAATTAGCTATCTTTTATCTCCATTAAGATTAATACTATTAAATCTTATCTCTAAGCTATAAAGCATTTAAATATTTTAATTAATACTATAAATATTATCTTTAAAGACTTAGAAACCTTCTTAGTAAATATCTTAGTGAAAACAAAATAGCAATAGTATCTCTAACTTATGCCTAATCTTAGTAAGAGTAATATATAGCTTTAATTAGTAGCTTAAATATTACTAATAAAGCTATGACTTTAACTATAGCTATATAAATAAAAAAAAGTATATTAGTAAGAAGACTTATAACTTAACTAAAGCTACTACTATAAGGTTATAATAATAACTTTATATTAAGCTACTTAAGATTAGAAGTATAATTAATATACTTATAGTAACTTAATATATTAAAGTCTCTTTAAACTCAGTAAAGCTTGAGTTATCTTTAACTATAATACCTTTAAACCTTTCTTAAGCCCTCTTTAGTGTGAGTTAATAGTATAGTTAATATACTAGCAAAGAGCTAGGCCCTTAGGGCGCTATTATTACTATTATCATTATTATATAAAAGGCTAGCTGCCTAGGAGAAAGCTAGTCTCCTTATGCCTAGTAAAGCTTAAGTTACCTTTAACTATAATACCTTTAAACCTTTCTTAAGCCCTCTTTAGTATAAGTTAATAATATAGTTAATATACTAGTAAAGGACTAGGCCCTTAGGGTGCTATTATTATTATTATAATTATTATATAAAAAGGCTAGCTGCCTAGGAGAAAGCTAGTCTCCTAGTTATTTAACCTCTAGTAGTATTAATAATATCTTAAGACTAAGATAGCTAATACTTTATTTAATTAATAAAGTAATATAAAGAGTAATAAAAATAGCTTAAGCTTATTAAAAGCTATAAATTAATTGAAGTCTAAAAGAGCTATAATATTTACTTACTTTTATATATAATATCTTACTAAATTAACTTTTTATAAGCTTAAACTTAAAGTAACTACTTTAATAAAGTAGAGGAGTTTAACTCTTTAAAATTTAATATTATATAGCTTAAGAAACTTTTTACTAAATAGCTTTAATTATTAATAACTTTTAGCTAAAGCTTTATAAAAATAAAAATAAAAATTATTACTTTGAATAGTTATTTTAATAAATTTGCTACTTAATAGAGGTATAATATAAAGCTCTCTATAACTAATAAAAAGCCTATAAAGTACTTTTATAAATACTCTTATAGTTAGTTTTTTACTAACTATAGATAAATAAAGTATACTTTTATAAGCTTTTTAAGGATTTTAAGTATCTTTTTAATAAAGTTAAAAGTAGCTTAAATTAAAAGTATTACTATAAGCTTTTAATAGTTTTAAGTTTAACTAAGCTATATTTATAAAGGTTAGATTATTAAGAAAGTAGCTTAGAGAGGCTCTTTAAGGAACTATAGAGGATAATTTAAAAGCTATAGCTATAGAAGATTTAAAGAATATATATAGAAATAAAATATTAATAATAGGCTTTTAAATAATAAAAATAATAAGTATAAAAGACTTTATATTAACTAAATTATACTATTTAATTTAGTTATAAAAAAGAAAGTAATAATAATACTAATTAGTAATATTCTCTTTCTATAATCTCTTCTTAACTATATAAATAAAGCAAAAATAAGCTTTATAGATATATATAAACTATTTCATTCTATTTTAATTATCTCCTTATAACTATTTCTAAGTCTTTATAGAGATAGTTTAAAAAACTTATTGCTATCTCTATCTTTTATATTAATCTTTATAGTAAAAGTTAAAGTAAGTATTTATAGATTTAATATAAAGTCTTAACTACTATTTACTATATATAGTATTATTAAGGTTTTATATAAGTAGCTATTAATAAGTAGTATCTTACTATAACTTATAGTAAAAGTAAAACTATTTTCTCTAAACTTTAGAGTATGAGAAATTATAATACTATACTCTCTTTATAGTATTTTCTTTACTTTAAGCTTAATAATTAAGTCTTTAGTTAATATAAGCTTAATAATCTCTATACTAAATAGTAAGCTTTAACTTAATAAAGAAATATATTAATTACTTATTATAGTTAACTAATAGTAATAGAGGAGAAAGAGGAGAAGTAACTAAAAAGTTATTTATAAAGATATTATTAAATATAAACTTAACTAAAGAAAGTAAGCTAAATAGTAGATTTAGTTAGTTAAGTATTTTTATATCCTTAGTATTAAGAGGATTTTTTAGAGATAAGAGAGTATAATTTAAGAAATTAATATTTAGCTACCTCTATCTTTAGCTATTATTAATTTATAAATTAAAAGGGAAACTAAAGATAAATAGAGGGGGAGAGAGAGAAGCTTAAGAAAGCTTTTTTATAAACTTTATTAAGCTTATAGATATAATCTTTAAAGAATTATATTATATACTTCTTTACTATTATAGAACTTAATAATAATAGTAAAGATTATATAAATTACTAAATTATTTTAGCTTTTAATTTAATATTTAAAGTCTATTCTTACTATATTACTATAGCTTAAAGATAAAACCTCTGCTTTTATAAATACTTTAATTTATTCTATAATATATAAACTATATATATAGCTTTCTTTTTAGTAAGAGATATTAATAAATATTACTTCTTAAGAGTTTTATAAACTTAGCTAAAATATTAAGCTTTTAATACTAAGTAGAGAGCTTCTTAATAGTATTAATAAACTTATTATAATAACTTTAAGGCTAAATAGGGTTAATATAGTAAACTTTACCTTAAATCTAATTAATTATTAAGTTTAACTAATATATTATAGTAGTATTAATAAAGATAGCTACTATATCTAAAGTAATAAGCTTATTATATTAACTTACTATAGTTTTATTATTTATTAAGTTAATACTATTATTAAAGATAAGCTACTAAGCATAGCTACTGAAAAATATAAAGTACTTTTTAATTTATTCTCTAAGGATTATAGAAATAATAATATAAACCTTATTAGCTTTTAAGCTATTTTAAAGAGTAAGAGTACTAATAGTATTATAGAAGTTGAAGTAATACTAAATATAGTTATCTAAGTTATTATTATCTAAGCCTATAAAAAGTACTATATACTTAGTTATTAAGTAATTTATAAATCTAAGCTTTATATAATAATACTATTAAGCTACTAATAAAAGTATATTATTAATTAGAGATAAAGTTCTATTTAAGTATTATAGCTAAAGGCTAATTTAACTACTTATAATAGGGAATTAATTAGTATTCAAGTTAACCTTTAAATACTATATTAACTTTAAGAAAGTTATAAACCTAGAGTAGCTTCTAAAATCATAAATCTTCTATATTCTATTAGCTTTAGAGGCTTTAACCTTAATAGTAAAAAGAGTAATGTTTTATATAGTCTAGCTATTAGTATTAATAGTTAGTAAGATCTATAAATAGTTTAGTAATATAGATAGCATTAGTTTAAAAATAAGTTTTATTACTAGAAATAAAATAGCTTTAAGTATAAACTTAAGAAATAAACCTTTTAGAAGGTTTATATCTCTTATAGCAATATTAATAAAGGTTAACTTAATAGCTTTACTCTCTTAAGCTTAAAAGAAAAGTTCTCTAATAGATTATATATCTATAAAGTAATTATAATTATTAAGTATAATGTTAATATTTATAAAAGCTTTAGCTAAACTATTAATATAAATAAAACTACTTAATATTATTAATAAAAGTCTTTAGAAGTATAGCTCTTTTAGAGATTAAAAAAAGTATAGATTTAATACTTATAGTTAAGTAATCTTATAGACTTATAGAATAATATTAATTTAGATTATAAAGATATTACTTATACTAAATCTAAACTTATTATATAGGCACTTTACCTCTTTTATAAAGATTTAAAGTTAAACCTTAATATCTATATAATACTACTAATTATTATAAAACTAACTCTTATTAGTTTATTAGTTAATTAGCAAACCTAAATAAATATACTTCTACTTATAAGCTATCCCTAAAAGATTACTAAGATATTATTTCTCTTTACCTTATTAATAATAGTAAGTACTTAAATCTAATTAATATCTTATTAGTTTTCTATTATTATAAGAAGTAACTATATTTTAAGCTAAAACTACTTCTCACTATATTATTTTAATACTTATAGCCTTAATTAAATATTAATAAGCTATAACTTAGTCTCTTATTTAAATAAGCTAAAAAGGTTATAATTATTTTTAAAATTTAAAAGCTAATACTTATTTTTAAATTAACTTAATAAGCTTAATTTAGTTAGTTATAATATTTTATCTTAAAGTAACTATAAAAGAAAAGAGTAGTTAAGAGAAGTAGTTTAAGTAAAGAGAGAAAGTAAAGTTATTAATATTAAAAAGAAATAAAAAGATTATTAAAAATAAGTAAAAGAGACTTCTTTTATTTATTATTTAGTAGCTTAAAGCTTAAAAATATTTACTAATTTAAAGAAAAAAAGTAAAATAGTTACTTTTTTATTTTAATTTACTATTAATATCTAAAGTAATAGTAAACTAAGGACTTTAACTACTTAAAAAAGTAAGTTATATTAATCTTTTCTTATTTAAAAGCTTAGTTAACTTATAAAAGGTTAAGTATATAGAGTATTAAAAGCTCTATAAGATTTAAGCTAAAACTTCTCCTCCTCTATACTTAACTTCCTCTAAATTTAGCTATTCTCTAACTTCCTTTTTTTCTAACTTATTTTAAATACTTAGCACTTTATTAAGTTTATAAATAACTCTTTAAAGCTATATTTAGCTTTAATCTTCTTATTAATAATATTAAAAATATTAATTAGCTTTATCCTTATTTTCTTCTTTAATATTACTATATTTACGTTTTTAATCTTAATATTAAACCTCCTCTTTTTGATAGAGTAAGGAATACTTTTCTATATATAGTTTAAACTAATATAAAGTTAAAGGTATTAATTTTTAGATCTAATTATTACTATAAGTTAATATTACTAATAATTTTACTAAATAGTTAGTTATTTTCTTTATTTAAATTATAATTAATATCCTTAATAAAAAGTATATTAAAGTTAACTTTATAAAAATACTAACTTCTATAAAGTTACTAAATACTATATATATATTATAGTAGTAATTAGTTTTAAAACTTTAAGATTATTAATAAGTCTTTTAAAAAACTATTAGGATTAGTAAGCTATACTATTATGTCTTTATTTATTTAATCTACTAGCTTCTTATTAATATATAGTTAGTAAAAGTTTTTAACTAAATAAATATAATATATAGCTTTTTTATTTAAGCTTATAGTAGTTAGAATATAGTCCTTTATATTTACTAGAAAAGTATATATATACTATTAAGAGCCTAAAGACTAGTACTTAAGTCTATAAACTATATTCTAAATATATATCTCTTTTAGGAGCTTTATATACTAACTACTTCTATTATAAAACTTAAGAATAATATTTCTATAATTAGGAAAGTATTTAGAAACACTTTAGATTTATTTAGTATTACCTTAAAGATAGTGCTTATAAAAGTAGAAAGTTTAAGCTAATCTTAATATCTTATATTCTTTTTAATATTTTAATTAAAAAGATTAAGTTATTAAACCTATATAATATAAAATAAACCAATTATTTACTATAAAAGAGATTAACTAATAAGCTTAAGATATTATATACTTTTAAGTATTACTATTAAGGAGGTTAAGGAGTTATCTCTCGTGTGCACAGCACCTTACTGGAAGGTTAACCTTTAGGCGAGGAGTTATCAGATATCTTATATAGTGGCGTTTACCTTGCTAGAAGGTTTATCTTTTAGGCGTTTTTTCCAGGCTATAAGAGCCTTAGTAGCCTACTTAGCCCTGATATAATTAGCCCTGTTATATATAGTGCAGCGTTATCTATGCTGTTACTGTTCTATTAGTCTATTTAGCTAGAGTATATATCTAACTTTATATAAGGGTTTGCTTGCTAGCAGGAATATATTAGGTTTCTATATTATTATCCTTAACTAGTAGAGGGCATAGGTTAAAGTGCCTCTATAGTGTTTCCCAAATTATACCTATAAACTAGGTGAATTTGTTATAGTCTTTTTTGCAGGGGGCTGTGTTATAACTATAAACTTAAATATTACTATTATAATAAGTATAGTTTTCTTTTTTTCTTTAACGTTAATTTACTAAAAGATTATAGACTTTATATAGTAAAGGGTTTTAATATAAGCTAAAAGAACTAAATAAGGTTTTTTAGTATAAGGGGCTTTTAATAAAGAAAAGAGAAGATTTTTAAGCTTATAAATAAGTTCTCTTATATATTTCTAGTATTTATTTAAATAAAGGAAAAACGTTTCTAAAAATATATTATTTTCTAGTATTTTCTTTCCTCTCTTTATTAACTTTAATACTAAAAGTAAAACTATTCTTAGTGCTTATAGTTATTATAGCTATTAAAAATCTAAACAATAACTAAAAAATAAGTAATTTAATATATATATATATATAGAGGAATATTAAATAAAATTAATAAAATTAATAATATTTATTAGTATCATATCTATAGTTTTCTATCTTATTATTAGGCTTTTTATATAAATATATATAAGTTAAATTCTTTTACTATTTTCTCTTTTTAGTTAAACTTTAGTAATAATAATTATATATTATCTCTCTAGATATTTTAAGACTCTCTAGAGAGTAATAAGATTAGTTATAGCTAAAAGTTATTACTAAGAGTTAGTAAAAGCCTTATAGTAGTTAGGTATTAAGTTTATAGTTATAATATAGCCCTCTATAAAAAAAACTATAATAAATTTACTTAGTTTATAGATATAATTTAGAAAATACTATAGAGGTACTTTGATCTATACTCTCTACTAATTAAGAATAATAATATAGAAACCCTATATATTCCTGCTAGTAAGTAAACCCTTATATAAAGTTAGATATAGCCTCTAGCTAAATAGACTAGCAAAATAGTAATAGTATAGATAACACCACACTATATATAATAGGGCTAATTATATTAGGGCTAAGTAGGCTACTAAGGCTCTTATAGCTTAGGAAAAATACCTAAAAGGTAAACCTTTTAGTAAGGTATATATGAGAGAGAACTCCTTAACCTCCTAAGAGGTTCTTATAGCTAGAAGCATAAAAAGCTCTGCTATAAATAGGGCTTTATGCCTATTTCTCTTCCTTATCCTTATTCTATAACTTATAATAAATTCTCTAAGATATTAGCACTATACTTAGTATATTAATATACTAGATATATATAAGATATATTTATTATTATTAATAATATAAACTAAATTACTATAGAGTTTAGTATTAATATAATTAATAAAAACTCCTTCTTCTTTAACTAATCTAGTTTATATAATAAGTATATTATTAATATAGCCCTTAAGAGAGCTTACCTTAATACTTCTATAGGGGATATCTATATATCTAATTAAATTATATAAAAATAAGTAAATATAGTAGCAGAAGTTAAATAGGTTATTATATACTCTATCTATTAGCCCTTTTTTAAATAGGCTCTCCATAATACTAAGATAGAGATAGCTCTATAGAGCTTAAATATTAATAAGTATAGCTTATACTAACTAATAGAGAGAGTATTACTAATAATAGTATAGCTACTAGTAGATAAAGCAGTAATAGAGGCAGTATTAATAATATAGATAATAGAGAAGAGGATAAGTTAACAGTTTAGTAGTCTATAGTAATTAAGTAATTAAAAACTATATTATTATTAAACTATAAAGTTAAGGATTATAAGGATATAGATAGGTATATATAAGTATAGCTATAATTAAGATAGGTAGTTAGTAATTATAATTATATAACTAAAGGCTATATATATTATTAAGAGGTATAGTGTGGAGTTAGAAGATGTATTATAAAATAGGTAAAATCACTATATAGTAGCTAGAGGCTAGCAGTTAGGTATAAATAATCCTAGTGAATAATCTTTAAGTAATAGCAATAATAGGTATTAAGAAAAGTAAGTTATATAGATTATTTACTTATAATTATTATATAGTTACTATAAGTAAATTATAGCTTTATAGATAATTAAGCTTAGAATATCTTAGTTAGTTAAGCTAGCTAGGTATAGAATATATAAGTAGTATTTAGTTAGAAAAAGAAAAGTATATTAGATCTATAAATAAGTATTATATACTTATTTTACTCTCCTCTTTATCTTTTAAGCTACTTATTAATATCTATTAAAGTAGTTTCTTTTTACTAATTTATACTAGTATTAAACCCTAAAGTTAATCCTTATATATTTAAGTAAGGCTCTCTAGTTAATAATATTTAAGATCTATATTAGTATAAAGTAAAGTAAAAAGAGGCTAATCTTATCTTAAGATCTACTAATTATTAATAAGTTAAAATACTTTTATAGATACTTAATAGATACTAGAGGTAAAGGATTATTAATAATAAACTAACTAACTATAATTCTTAAGGCTCTTTCTTACTTAATAGGATTATAGCTAATCTTTATAAGCATTAATATATTTATTAGCTACTTTAGGTATTAAATTATTATAAATTAGAGGAAAAGAACTAGAGGGAAAGAGAAAGCTACTATCTTTTATATTATTACTACTAATAAGGAATAATAACTGATATAATAAGCGCTATTAAGCTATTTTAATTATTTATATTCTCTATATTAATATATTAGTTAGTATCTTTTAAAGGTTTATTTAAGATATTTATAAATAATTTCTAGCTTTACTAAAGTATTTTTTAAGTAATTTATATATTCTCTAAATATTATTATAACTATATAATATACTATTTAATATTACTAATATTATTTCTTTCCTTAAGTAATATAAGTTTTTCTTCCTCTTTAAAGCTATTTTATATAAAGTTTAAGTTAATTTTAAAGAAAACTTGAAATAATTCTTACTTAATATTAAGTCTATAAATATCTTATTTAACTAGCTCTTAATATCCTTTAAATACTTTAATAAACTTCTAAAGTTATATCTTACTATAGGTTCTCCCCTTAATCTTAGTGCTTACTAATATAGCTAAGTAGTAAGAAGATATATCTAAAGTAAAGGAGAAGATCTTAAAAGAGTTTTATTAATAGTAATTAAGCTTTTTAATTAATAACTTATTAATTAAGCTTTTAATATTATAGATAAGAATTAAATTAATAACTTTTAGCTTAAATTAGTAATTTAAGTAGCTATATTACTAACTATAACCTTTACTATTTATTTATAATAAGCTATAATAACTTACTATACCTTTTCTTTGTTTAAATTAAGCTATAAAAACGCTTTTAAGTATATTTAATATTTTAATCTTAACTATTGTAATAGAAAATTAGTTAATAACCTAATAAGTAGAAGTTAAAGTTTTAATTAATATAATAGATTTATATTTATATTTATAAAGGAAGTAAAAAGAAGTAAACCTAATAGAAGTATATATATTAGTTTAATTTATAAATAGAGCTATAGATAAGTAAGGTTAAAGGTTAACTTTACTTTAGCTTTAGATTTAAGTTAATTAAGTTTATAGTTATAATACAGCTCCCTGTAAAAAAGACTATAATAAATTCACTCAGTTTATAGGTATAATTTAGGAAATATTATAGAGGCACTTTAACCTATACCCTCTACTAGTTAAGGATAATAATACAGAAACCCTATATATTCCTGCTAGCAAGCAAACCCTTATATAAAGTCAGATATATACTCTAGCTAAATAGACTAGCAGAATAGTAATAGTGTAGGTAACGCCACACTATATATAATAGAGCTAATTATATTAGAGCTAAGTAGGCTACTAAGGCTTTTATAGCTTAGGAAAAATGCCTAAAAGGTAAACCTTCTAGTAAGATAAATACTACTATATAAGATATCTAATAACTCCTTGCCTAAAGGTTAATCTTTTAGTAAGATATTATATATATAAGAGATAACTCCTTAACCTTCTAAGAGGTTTTTATAGCTAGAAGTATAAAAAGCTCTGCTACTATAAGCAGGGCTTTATATCTATCCCTCTCTCTTATCCTTATTAACTTATAATAAATCCTCTAAGATAGTAGCACTATACCTAGTATATTAATATACTAAGTATATATAAGGTATATCTATTATTACTAGTAATATAAACTAGATTACTATAGAGTTTAGTATTAATATAATTAATAAAAACTCCTCCTTCTTAAACTAACCTAGTCTATATAAAGAGTATATTATTAGCATAGCTCTTAGAAGAGCTTACCTTAGTATCCCTATAGAGAATACCTATATATATAATTAAATTATATATAAATAAGTAAATATTATAGTAGAAGTTAAATAGGTTATTGTGCACTCTATCTATTAGCCCTTCTTTAAACAGGCTCTCTATAATACTAAGGCAGAGGTAGCTCTATAGGGATTAGTAAGTATAGCTTATACTAACTAATAGAGAGAGAATTACTAATAATAGCATAGCTATAAAGGCGTCAGTTAGTCTAATTAAATAAGAGAACTAGCAGATAAAGTGGTAATAGAGGTAGTATTTAACAGTAGCATAGGTAATAGGTGAGAGGATAAGTTAACAGTTTAGTAGTCTATAGTAATTAAGTAATTAAAAACCATATTATTATTAAACTATGAAGTTAAGGATTATAAGGCTATAGATAGGCATATATAAGTGTGGCTATAGTTGGGATAGTTATAATTACGTAACTGAAGGCTATATGTATTGTCAGGAGGCATAGCGCAGAGTTAGAAGATCTGTTACAAAGCAGGTAAAATCACTATGCAGTGGCCAGAGGCTAGATTTAAGTTAATAGAGAATATATAATAAGTTAATATTTAACTTTAATCCTCTTATTAGCTTATAGATTATATATTAATATAATATATTACTATATACTATATTTTCTATTAAAAGAGATAACTATATTTTTATTTTTAAGCTTATTATTAATAATAATCCTACTATAGAAGCTATAGTAGTAAACTACTTCTTCCTATATAAACTTAGTAATATCTTAAAAATTAATATATTTTAGGAAGTAAGCTTTTAGCTAGCTTATAAAAAGATCTCTTACTTTAATAAAGTAATACTAACTAACTCTTTATATATCTAAAGTAATTTAAGTAAAAAAGATTTTATATAGAGTTAAAAAGGTTTATTTATTATTTATAAGCCTAGCTCTCTTTACTTAATACTTAAAGTATATATCTATAGCTTTAGTTACTTTTAGATATATCTCTTTTTGGAAGAATTAATTTTATAGCTACTTAAAAACTACTATTTTACTTTAATAGCTTAATTCTTAATAAGCTTTAGCAATAAGTAAACTCCTTTAAGTAAAGTTATTAATATTTTATTTTAGTATTAGTATTATAATTATAAGTTTACTAAATAGTATATAATCCTTAAATATAAAGCTTAAAGATTATTACTTAAAGTAATAAAATTAATAAAGTTAAATACTTAGAAGTTAGTATTAAGTTAATAAGTAGTCAGCAATTTATTTAAACTTAGTTAAATAGGTCTATAAATAGTTTAATATACTATTTAGAATACTTATTAAGCTACCTATAGTATTAGTATTAATAGCTAGGATTTCTTCTAAGTGCTTTTTATCTTAATAATTCTATACCCTATTAAAATATAATTTAGTAGTAATATTAATAAAAGAGATTTATAAATTAATTTAGTTCTTAATATTATTAGAATTTAGCTAGAGGCCTAAACCAGAAAGGGCTAGATTCTAAATATAGGGGTTAAATTATATATTAACTATTACTTAATCCTACTAAGTTCTAGAATTATAGGATTTTCCTAAGTAAGTATATAGTTAGCTAGGTTTTGCTAACCTTTTGCTAAAAGCTTAGCGCTATTTCTTATAATTACCTCCCTCTCTAAGGCTTTAGTTCCTAAAGTATATAATTTTAGCCTTCTATATTTTCTAGTTAGGTAGTTTTCTTAGTATATTTACTTTACTAACTATAGAGTAGCTATTTAGTATAGTTAGTAAGCTATACACCTTAAAATTTACCCCTAATACTTTCTTATATATTCTGCCTTACTGTTTTAAGCTATCTATAGTAAGTTACTATTTATCTTAAGCTTTAAATAGCTATAATAATATTATAGTTTTTTATTTATATATATCTAAATTTTCTGATTTATTAATATCTATTTACTAACTATTTAATAATATATATCTATAGTAATTATTATTATAATATCACTTAGGTAACTAAAGTATATAAAGTTAATAAGCTATTATAAATTTCTCTTTAAAAAGTTTTCTTTCTTTTTCTTCTTTAGCTTTCTTAGTTTTATAAATCTTTATCTCTTTTATCTATTTCCTTTACTAAAGCTTTATTAACCTTTTGCTATAGTTTTTATCCTTTTTATTGCTTTTTTCTATTTTTATTTTCTATTATTTCTTTTGCTATATATTTATTAACTCTTTACTATAATATTTTATATTATTTATATAGCTATTATTCTTCAGGAGTTTAAGTATAACCCTAAGAATACTATTAATAACTTTATTAATAAGGCTAATAGTTACTATCTTTATATTAGTTACTTAAGTAAGATATATATTAATATTATTAACCTTTACTATATATATTGTAACTATTTAGAGAGATATATCTTTTATAATAATAATAAGAAAAAGTATACTATAGTAAGTTTTCTTTAGTAATATTTTACTAACTATTTAATATAGTATTTAATTATTAGTTAAGTTCTTAAAGAGCTTTAGGATATAGCTTAAATAAGCTAGAACCTCTTTAATAATTTTAAGTATTAAGAGGCCTAAGGTTAAATAACTCCCTTTTAGCAGTTTTAAGTTTACTAAGTCTTTACTAATTATTTAGTAGCATAAAAATATATTAGTAAGCTTATTTATAACCTAACTATTAATATTAGTAAGCTTAATATAGAATAGCTTTAGCTTTAAGAGCTATCTTTTCTCTATAAGTATTTTTCACTTAATATCCTTATTTATATAAGTATATACTAATTATTTTATAAATATTTACTATATATTAATATATTTTTAGTTTAGTACTATTTATAAAAAGTATAATATCTTTTGCTAACTAAATAGTGCTTAGCTAGTATATATCTATAATAATACTTCTGCTAAGTATCTATATAATACTACTTACTACCTTAATAATAAGTCTTACTATTACTCTATTTTTAAGCTTATTAATAAGAGTGCTTTTTCTAAGTATCTTTTATTTAGTGAGGATCTTATTTAATATCCTACTAACTATTTAGTAAATAATATTCTTTACTTATAGTATTACTATTATAAGTGCTTATCTTATTAGCTATAGTATTAGTACTTATATATTAAAGAAGCAGACTATAGCTAAGATAAATAGAGATAATAATAATAATAATAAAAACTAAAGCCCTTCTAGCTTACTATCTAATTACTAAGAATATAGTAGTTATAGTTATAGTAAAGTATTAGTATTTATTATAGTTATAGTTATAGTAGTTCTTTTACTTAATTTCTAGGTTTTTTATTTTATTTTATTTTATTTTACTAACTTTATACTAAACTTTTACTAAAGATACTTTAGGTTTCTTTTTGTTTTTAGATATTTTTATACTTTATAGCACTATCTCCTTAAGTCTTTAATCTATACCTTTCAAGGCTAAATAATAAATATCTTTAGTTTTTATAAGTTTAGTTTTCTATTATAATATACTATAATATTTATAATAAGGGTTTAATAACTACTTAGTATAATATTATATTTAGCTATTATCCTATTTCTAGTAGGATTTCTTAATTCTAGCCTTAAACTTATAGACTGCTTTCTATATACTTACTAAGTTTATTATAAGCTTTTATATATTATATTCTATAAGCTATTCTATTTACTTAACTAAATATTACTTATCCTTACTATCTCTTTACTAACTAATAATCTCTTTAACCTCCTATTTCTCTAGCTTATTTTTTAGTTTAGGGTATATAGCTATACTTTTACTATCCTTTTAATAATTATTCTATAGCTTAAGTAAGGTAATTAAGAATATATTATATATATAGTAATACTATTTTAGTAAGTAGACTTAATATACTTAGGAGCCTATTAGTTTTATAATAGCTACTTATATAAACCTAAGTGCTAGCTTTTTATCTTTAAACTAAAAGTTCTTTATTAATAACTTAATAACCTATCTTTAATAGTATATTTACTCCTTATAGTATATATTATAGTATTTAGCCTAAGCTTCTATAGCCTTCTATTAGTATTCTTATACCCTTTTATATAACTTAACTATATATATAATATACTCTCTTATGCTTTATACTATAACCTAGTTTAAGCATATAATATATTCTATATAATATAAGTAATAGCTATATAGTATCTCTATTAGTAAGTAGCTAATAGTACTATAGTAACTATTATTATATATAAACTCTACTTTGAGTAGCTAAACTATCTATCTTTATAGTAAGTCTTTAGTATATACTTAGAGATATTTCTCTAGGGTTTAATAAGTCTTTTTAGACTATCTATCTATTTAGGGATAATATATTATTAAAAGGCAGCATTTTATAGCCTTTTTATATATAAGTTCCTCTTAGAATTAGCTTATAAAGAGTTTATCATTATTACTAATAATACCCTCTAGTATATTAAAACAGTATTCAACTTATTTATATATAATCTATATTAGTTTAGTAGCTATTAGCTACTTAGTTATTATTATAAATATTATAAACTTTATTATTCTATATACTATAACTAGTATTATATTATAGTTACTACTATTATCCTAAGTGCTTACTAAACGTCTTATAATAAAGTCTATACTAATCTCTTAAAATAGATATAATAGTATTAATAATAGTTATAACTTACTATAAAGCTTATACTATAGAATATAAATACCTTAGTATATTTAGTAACTAGTGATATAGTTATATATATTAATAGTTAAGTTAAGCTAATAAAGCTTCTTTAAGATTAACTTAATAATCTTATTAAACTCTATATATCTTCCTTTATTATTATTATAGTATTAATAAAGAATTTTATATCTAAGGGATTTCTTACTTAGTATCTCTAGCCTCCCTTTATAAAATAGAGTTTCTATTATATTAATTATATAACCTTTTTAATTACTAGTTAGTTTATAAATATTCTCTAATTATATTTAGTAGTATAGATTATTAATCTATAGTTTATAGATAAGACTTTTTAGTTATTTAAAAGGCTTTTAGTAATATACTATTTCACCCTTTATAAGCTTTTTTATAACTAAATATAGAATATATTACTATAAAGTAAGGATCCTAGCTTTAAGTAAGTTCTCTAGGTTATTAACCCCTCACTTAGCACTTTTTACTTCCCCTTTTGCTCTTTAGCTTTAGGTCCTTATAGCTATAGTAGTTATAGTATTATTAATATATTATAGAGCATAGTATTAATAAGAAACTAAGATATATCTACTCTTAGAGCTATCTTTCTAGATAAGGCTTTTCTTAATAGTCTTAACTATATTAACAAAAGCTTTAGAAGTTATTATACTTCTTTATAAAGCAGTAATACTTACTTAAATATTTACTAGTAGTTCTTTAATAAAGTTTAACTTTTTTACTAAGATAGGGAGAATATTATTATATTTTACCTTTATCTCTATATAGTTTAGTCTTTTAGATAAACTATCTACTAGATTTAATACTTTAGATTTATATTCTAAGTTGAAGTTAAATACTAATAGTTTATATACCTATTTAGTAAGCCTTTTATAAAGATCCTATATTAATATATTAATAATACTTTTTAAAGCTTAGTAATTTATTAACACTAGAAACTTTTTTAATATACTTTATAAATAATAAGCTTAGTAATTAAGACTCTTTATAATAGCTAGTAACTCTTATTAACTTACTCTCTATCTTTATTTAGTATTACTAAGCTTTTATAAATAATAAGTAACTATTTATTACTAGCTATTAATAAACTATAAAAGTATACTTAATATAGCTTTAATAAAAGTTTTTATTTTAATCTATATATTATAGATAGAATTCTAGTATTAGAAAATAGTTATAAAGTTAAAAGTAACTTTAAGCCTATTAAATATATTTTATACTTTCTTTAGCTAGTAGAACTTACTTTATTTCTTATTACTCTTACTATCTTTAAGTAAAGAGGTTATTAAGGCTATAATACTTAAATACTTAGTAATAAATTTATAGTAAAAGTTATAGAATTTTAAGAAGACTTAGATCTCTCTATAGGTTTTTAGTAGCTTCTATTTAGTAATTACTTAAATATAAGCTTAGTTTATAAATATACCTTTTAGTATAAGTATATACCTAAGGAACTTAACTTTCTATTAATAAAACCTATACTTATTAAGCTTTATATAGAGTTACTATTAATAAAGCTTATAGAGCACTTAGTGAAAATCCTCTATATACTATTCCCTTATCTTAGAGTAAACTATTATATCATCTATATATATAATATAGTATATATTTAGTATCTTAGTAAGTATTTAGTAAATATATACTTAAAATATTATAAATATATTCATTAATCTAAATAGTATAACTATATATTTAAAGTAGCTATACCTTATCCTAAAGACTATTTTTTAGTAATTACTAAGCTTAATATAAATATAGTAGTATATATCTTTAAGGTTAATCTTTAAGATCTATTTTACTCCTTAAAGCCTATTTAAAAACTTACTAATTAGTAGTAATAAATATTAATTTTTTAGTATTACCTTATTTAACTCTTTATAGTCTATATAAAAGTATAATAATCTATTCTTTTTTAGTATAAATAGAATTAAGGCTTTTATCTTATTAATAAAGAGCTAAATTCTTTTAGTTACTTAGTTTTTAGTAATATATTAATAAAGCTCTTTTAGCTAATACTTATTTAGTAGATATATTAATCTATAGAGAGACTTCTTTTCTTTAATTAGGTTAATAAAGTATTTTATATCCTTAAAGACTAAGTATTTCTTTACTAACTACTTATTAAATATTAACTACTTTTTTTATAACTTAAGTAGTAATTTAGTATCCTTATCCTTATTATTATTATTATCCCTAAAGGCTTCTATTAGCACTTTATAAAGTATAATATTACTTAAGATATATAAAATATATACTTTTTAGCTATTTTTTATAACTTTCTATATAAATACTAATAGTTTAATAATATTAATTTATTTATATTTCTATATATTTAATTAAGTATTAATAATAGTATTTTTATAACCTATAGAGTATTAAGATAGTGAGAGGTCTTTTAACTCTCTTAGGTAGTTAGCTTTAGTAAATAGTTATTAAACCTTCCTTAATATTTCCTTAGAATTAATTAAAAAGAATATTAACTAGAATATATCTCCTAAGTTTACTATAGTGCTATTAAATCCTTTTAGAGTAAGGATTTTAGCTATAGTTAAGTATAGTTTAAGTAACTTAATCAGTTTACTATTAATAAGATTAATTTATAAATAGATATTTATATTTACTATTACTTTTTATTTAGTAATATTTTAGAGAATAATTATTTATCTCTTTATAGTATCTCTTATTAAGATAGTATTTAGTTTTAGCTTTAGTATAGAGGCTATTAATATAGTTTCTTAGCTTATTTATTTTTTAATAAGTTAAGCTTTTTAATCCTTTTAGTAGTTTAGATTATATTAACTCTAGCTTTCTTAGTAAACTATTAATAACTTATTAGTGTTTTATTTATATTTAGATTAAATCTTATCTTTAAGTAATCTTTCTTTATATTTCTCCTTTACCTATACTTAAAGTATATAAAAAGGTTTTCTCCTATTAAGAATTTGAGCTTTTAGATTTATCCTAAATACTTAAGCTTTTATAAATAGCTACTAAAGTATTAAAGAGGGATTAAGCTTACTAACTTAGAATCTAATTTCTAAGTTAATAAAAATAAGTTCTCTTTATACCTACTCTTTATTATTAATACCTCCCTTAAGGTATACTTTTTACTAATATAGTGCTTTCTGCTTTTGCTTCATAACTAATTACTACCCTTTTAGTAATATAATTTCTAAAAGTATTTAGCCTCTATAGCTATATCCTTAAGTCTCTTAATTAAGACTTTAAGGTACTTTATCTTATAATAGAGAAAGGATATTAATTAGAAATAAAGAGTATAAACCTTTATCTTATTATCTTTAATACTTAGTATCTTTAGATTTTAATAAATTACTAACTATTTAGTAAAGAATTATATTAAAGCTTAGTTTTCTTTATACTTTATTATATCTAAACTCTTATAGTATTACTATTCTTAAAGTTATAAGTTAATATACCTTTAGTAAATAAATACTATAAAGTAAGTCTATATTAATTCCTTCTCTAAACTAACTCTATAATAATACTATTCAGTTTAAAAAGGTAAAGTTATCTTTATAAAAGCCTATTAGGTCTATTACTTTAGTAAGCTGTTCATATATAGTTAGTAAATATCCTTAATAGCCTAAAGCTAATTACTAACTTAGTTAACTATAAACTTCTTACTTAATATATAGTAGTTATATAAAAGTAGCTTTTTATACTTCTTTAGAGTCTATCTTACTAATAATCTATTAGTAAGCTACTAAATAAGTATAGTAGTTTATTCCTTATATTATAACTACTATAGTTATATTTATTCTATAAGGCTCTCTTACTACTGCTATAATATAACTATAGACTAGCTTATAACGCTAGCTAGGCTATCTCTATAGCTAGGTTTTTATAACTAGTCCTATTAGTTAATATTTACTATATAGTTACTAACTAACTGCTATATAGCTAGTATTATAGCTTAGTTTTATAAAGTTAACCTTCTTTATAATTAAAAGCAGCCTCTCTAGCTAGCTTTCTTAGCTATACTCTCTATAAGGTTATTAACTATCTCTCTAAGCTTATTATAAGGTTAGTTTTATATCTTAAGGCTTAGTAAGTAACTAGTATTATATTAGCTAAGTCTCTATTAGTTATAGTTTATAAATTTACCTTAGAGTTTATTTAAGCTAAATTTATTCACTAACTATTTAGTAATATATTATATATTTATATTAGATATCTTATCTATACTAGTTTCTTAAATTAAGGTAAAAGTAATATAATTATAAGAGTATAGCTAGAGGCTTAAACTAGGAAAGGCTAGATTCTAAATATAGAGGTTAAATAGTATATTAACTATTATTTAATCCTGCTAAGTTTTAGGATTATAGGATTTTCCTAAATAGGTATATAGTTAGCTGGGTTTTACTAACCTTTTGCTAAAAGCTTAGCACTATTCCTTATAAATATCTCTTTTTACTTTATTATTTTATTTATCTAAAAGACTTAATAGTTTTTATAATAACTTATTAACTATACTATTTTATATCTTTAGAATATACTTAACTTTAAAGTTAAAGAGCTATATCTATATAAATTAATAAATAACTAAGGTATTTAGAAAGTTTATTATTATACTATTAAGTTATATAATTAAAGTCTTAGTGTTAGTCTTAAGGATAAAGTGTTCACTATAGAGATAGAAGTATAGTTTCTTAAAAGCTTTTAAGACTTCCCTAAGCTTCTTTTTCTTAGTGTTATAAATAAGCTTAAAGCTAGTCTATAAGCTACTTTTATAGTAGGAGACTACTCTCTTAAAGCTAATATACTAACTAAAAACTACACTTTAGCTTTATTTATTACTATTAGTAGCTAAATAGATTATTTCTCTATTTAATCTATAATTAATAGTAATAAGTATTAAAATAAAAGTAAGCTTCTCTTTTAGTATATCTAAAGTTCTACTATTTTAAGTAAATATTTCTAGCTAACTAAGTAAAGCCCTACTTAACTATATTTTTCTAGCTAATAGGATTATATTAATTCTACCTAACCACCCCTACTTAATTATTTTGCTACTTAAAGCTATCTTTTTTTCCCTCTCTAACTTAACCTTATTACTACTACTCTTACTATAATAGAGGCTTTAACCCCTCCTTAAGCTATTACTAATATTAATAATAATTAATCTAATAATAATAAGCTTTTATAGCCTTAGCTTTAGTATTAAGCTACTTAGGCTATTATTATAGTTACTAGTAATACTATAGAGAGCTTAGTAGCTATAAAGCTATAGTAGGGTAGCTATACGAGGGTACTAACCTAAAGGGCTAAAGGTTAAGTTATATTATTTACTATAATAAAAACTAATTTATGAAAAAGTAATATAATTATATAATATACTGTCTTCTAGTATCCTTAAGGTATAGGGTTTAATTAGCTAGAAAAATATAGTTAAGTAGAGCTCTAACTAGTTAGCTAGTAATATCCACTTAGATAGTAAAACTCTATATCTATAGCTTATTACTATCTTTCTTTTTACTTAAAGTATATTTCTTTTTTAAGGAAAGTAATTAGAAGTTATACTATAGTAGAAAAGTTCTTTACTTAAATTTAATAAAGAGTAATAATATTAAGAAAGGATTTAATATCTATAAGTAATTTATAAACCTACTATTTAAGAATCTTAATAATCTTTACTTTATTAAGCTATTTACTATTAATACTATAAATATATCTTATAATAACTATAAAATGCTAAGTTTATTATAACTTTTCTATTATAATAGTATAGCTTATAAGTTTAATATTAATAAGAACCTTATTAATATTCTAAACATATTTATAGATATATCTATAAATACTTAGGTATTTAAAACCTCTTTATTATTATATATAGATATAAAGCCTTTAATTATAATATTATTAAGAAAGGCTTTATAATAGCTAGAAATAAAGTTATAAAGAATATAAGTTATAACCTTTATAGACTAAGCTACTAAGTTTATAGCTCCTTATAGTAAAGTATATATTTATAAGAGGCTTATTAAGGTTATAAATATTATCTTATCTTTATATTTAATATCTAGAGAGACTTAATTATACTTAAAGAAGAAGTTTAAGAGGGATAATAGCTAAGATATTATAAAATTCTTTAAGAATTTATCTATTAAATATAATAAAGCTATATCTTATAGTATAACTATATTAACCTTTGTAGCTAATTTAATAAGCTATATTTTATTATTTTATTATAAATTAAGAAAAACAAGTTATAGTAAGTAGTATAGCTTTATTTAAGGATACTTTTCTTAAAATAAGTCTTTAGGATATTAATAATATCCTCCTCTAAAACTTTAAGAATAAAAATACTCTTAGCTTACTAAGCTTTATATAGAATTATCTAAATTTACTATAGTAGGGTAAGAGAGGGATTTATAGATCTATAATACTTAAAAGACTAAGTTAAAGCTTTCTCTCTACTTTTAAAGACTTTTACTAACAGTTACTTCTTAGCTAAATAGAAGTAATTAATTATAAATAGAATCTTATTAAGTTATTTAAATATAAAGTGTTTTTCTTAAAGGAATATTAAAAAGCTTAAGCTAGATTAAGTTTAAGAATTAGTTACTAAAGTTAATTTTAACCTTTAGTTTAGCTATAGCCTATATCTTTAGCTTTTATTTAAAGTTACCTTTTAAGATAAAGCTATTAAATAGAGTATTATTAACTAAATTAATTTTTTTATTTTTAGTTTTATATATTATATAAAATTTAGTAATAATATATTTACTAAATTCTCTGTATAAGATAGTTTTAATATTTATTAAAGCTTTCCTTAAGAGGTTTATACTTTAGTAAAATTAATATTAAGTTATTACTTCTTCTTTTATAAACTTAATACTTTAAATTATATTATTTAAGCTTATTTCTATTAGTTTATATTTACTAATTACTAATAGTTATTATCTTAAGTTATTACTATTTTAAAACTTTTATAGTAACGTTTTAACTATAATTTTATATTAATATTACTTTTATATATTTTAATTCTTTAGTTTTTAAACTTACTCTAGCCTTTCTTTAATTTCTAAAAAGAATTACTTTACTATATTAATATATATACTTTATTATCTTAAAAGTTATATAGTTTAAAGTATTATAAACTTTAATAATAATTAGCTCCCCTTTCTAAAAATTACTAAGCTAGCTATACTCCTTCTCTTATTACTAAAAGGAAATTAAGTTTAAGATTTATAATATTAATTTTAATTTCTAAAAACACTTTATTATATTCTCTATAATTAAGCTAAAGTTTTTTGATATATCTTTAGTATCTCTTTTACTTTTAAGTTTTTAACTATTAACTAAATCTATAAATATAGTTTTCTTCTTTATTTATTTTTCTTAACTTATTTAGCTTAATAGAATTAATAATTACTTCTTTAATAATATTAATTCTTATACTAATTATTTATTTAAATAATATTATTAATATACTTTTAAAAGTAAATTTCCTTTATTAGAAATAGCTAAAGCTTCCTTATTATTCTATACCTCCTCTTTTAGTAGCTTAATATTATAAAATAGCTTATTAATTTCTATATTTATAAAGCTTACTACTAAATTAAGATCTTTAGTAATAGTCTCTATTCCCCCTCCTCTATAGGGATTAAATAAAGCTATTAAGCTAAAGAGAAACTAACTAAGTTTAAGAGAATTTAAAAGAACTAAGCTATTAATTTATTTATATAGAATATAAATAGTATATAGATCTTTCTATTTCTAGCTTAAAGCTAGTAAATTACTAATATAAAAGAATAGTTTAATATAATATAAGTTTATAGAATAAATAAGCCTTTTAAAACTATACCCCTTAAGGTTTAGCTAGAAAAACTAATTAAAAAAGCTATATTAAGGATATAATATCTCTTAATATAAAGATCTTTTACTATTACTTCTTTAAAACTTAAAGTTACTCTAGTATTAATATAGTTATATACTCTTAAGTTAGTAAGTATAATAAATAACTAAAAGTAGTTTTAATAATATAGTTATTTTAAAATAATATTAATAGTAGCTTTAATATTAATAATCTTATAGTATTTAGTTTTTATAAGCTTATTAATATATATAATAAGTTAAAAGTAAATTATAATAAAATCTTAAATAGCTAGAACTTATTAGCATTAAGTAATAGTATTTAGCATAATATTATTAATTAATACTATAAAAGTATTAAAACTACTTTAAATTTATAAATCTTTAAAAATAATATCTATAATATTAAATTAAAGTATTTAAGTACTTTATAGCTTAAAATAAGAATTTAATAGTATTAATTTTAATAGAGGTAAAAGTAAGCTAAGTTACTAAAAGAGTTAAATTAGCTAAAGTATTATTTTAATAAGTTATCTCTTTAGTAACTAAATTAATTAAGCTTAAAGCTTTAGCTATATGAATAAAGAGATCCTTTTCTACTAAGATATAAATATTTCACTAATAATTACTATTCTAACCTTTATAGTTCTCTATAATAATTAGAGTAGCTTAATAAGTAATATTATTTTACTTAATAGTTTCTAAGAAAAAACTTAAAGAGCACTACTTTCTTATTAAAGTGCTTAATTTAAAGCTGTTTTATAAAGCTTTATTTAAATTTAAGAGCAATAAAGTAAGTAAGTTATAAAGTAAGTACTATTTTATAGTCTTAAAGTAAGGTTTTAAAGCCTTAATTTACTATAAGCTTTATTAGTAATGTAAAGATCTAAGAGATAATTAGGTTTATAAATAAAATAAACTTACTTTAAGTAAGCTTTTAATAAAGATAAATATTAAGTTTATAGTTATAACACAGCCCCCTACAAAAAAGACTATAATAAATTCACCCAGTTTATAGATATAATTTAGGAAACACTATAGAGGCACTTTAACCTATACCCTCTACTAGTTAAGAATAATAATATAGAAACTCTATATATTCCTATTAGTAAGTAAACCCTCTAAATATTATAAAGTTAGATATATACTCTAGCTAAATAGACTAGCAGAACAGTAATAGTATAAGTAACACCACGCTATATATAATAGAGCTAATTATATTAGAGCTAAGTAGGCCACTAAGGCTCTTATAGCTTAGAATTACCTTTACTAAACCTTTTAGTAAGATACTGCAAAAAACGCCTAAAAGGTAAACCTTTTAGTAAGGTGCTATATATATAAGAGATAACTTCTTAACTTTCTAAGAGGTTCTTATAGCTAGAAGCATAAAAAGCTCTACTACTATAAGCAGGGCTTTATATCTATCCCTCTTTCTTATTCTTATTAACTTATAATAAATCCTCTAAGATATTAATACTATATCTAGTATATTAATATACTAGGTATATATAAAGCATATCTATTATCACTAATAATATAAATAAGATTACTATAGAGTTTAGTATTAATATAATTAATAAAAACTCCTCCTTCTTTAACTAACCTAGTTTATATAAAGAGTATATTATTAATATAGCCCTTAAGAGAGCTTACCTTAATACCTCTATAGGGGATATTAATATATATAGTTATATTATATAGAAATAAGTAAATATAGCTTTAGAAGTTAAATAGGTTATTACACACCCTATCTATTAGCTCTTCTTTAAACAGGCCCTCTATAATACTAAGGCAGAGGCAGTCCTATAGAGCTTAAATATTAATAAGTATAGCTTATACTAAACAGAGAGAGCATTGCTGATAATAGCATAGCTATAAAGGCATTAGTCAGCCTAATTAAATAAGAGGACTAGTAGATAAAGCAGTAATAGAGGCAGCATTTAATAGCAGCATAGGTAATAGGCAAGAGGATAAGTTAACAGATATTATTATTAAACTATAAAGTTAAGGATTATAAGGCTATAGATAGATATATATAAGTGCAGCTATAGTTAGAATAGTTATAATCACATAACTAAAGGCTATGTGTATTATTAGGAGGCGTGGCGCAGAGTTAGAAGGTTTATTATAAAGTAGGTAAAATCACTATATAGTAGCTAGAAGCTATAAAGATAAATATAAAAGTTACTACTATAGGATTTAGTAATAGCATTAATATTAATACCTTTATAAGTAGTATATAAGAGAGAAAGAGTTTTAATAGTATTAACTATATAAATATGAATTAAATTAACCTCTTTAGTATTCTTAAGGTTTTTTATAGACCTATTATTATTCTATAAGAATATAAAATTGCTCCTCTTTACTATAGCTCTATTATTAGTTATCCTCTAACTATTAGGTTAAGTCTAAAGTAGAATTTAAGGAAAGAACACTACTTTAAATATTAAAACCTAGGCTTCTATACTATTATACTTTACTTTAAAGTGCTATAAATTCTATTACTTAATTTATATATATATAATAAGACTATATTTTATATAATCTTATTCTCTATTACTATAGAGGTTTCTTAAATAATATTATAATTAAAATACTTATATCTTACTATAATAGTAAGAAGCTCTTTAATTTTATTATTTTATATTAATTTACTTATAAATATATTTATAATATTAATAAGATTTAATTAAATATTAAACTTACTAACTATATAATATTAAAAGGAATTATAATAGTATTAAGAATTAGCTATTATTATTAAGTATCTCTATAGCACTTTAAGTAAAACTTTTAATTATATAAAAGTCTATAAAGCTTTTAAATAAACTAACTATACTTATATATTTAATATTTAATTATTTCTTATTATTATTATATTTTTTTACCTTTAAGTTAAAGATCCTACTATCTATTTATCTCTTATTTATAATATAAATTCTATAAAAAGATAAACTTCCTTGAGAGTGAAACTTAAAAAAGTATGATACTTTTACTTAAGGAAATCTTAATTACTTTATCTATTATAATTAAGTTTAACTACTTAACTACTAAAGGTAAAATCTTTATATAAATATTTATTTATTTATAAAGCTAAAGTATAATAATATATTAAATTAAGGATAATACGTATGCTATTATAAGATATAAAAATACTATTTAGTATAGTTTTAAGCTTTATTATAACTTTAAACAACTTAATCTTTATAGTATCTTAATAGTACTTATAAAGCTTTATAGTTATATCAATAATATATATTTTATACTATATAGACGCTTTAGTTTTAGTTTTCTAACTTGATATAATTATTTACTAAATTATATAAATTAAGGTTTTTAATATTAATATCAAGTATATCTCTAGCTACTTAAATATTATTATTAATGCTTTATTATATAAGCTCTCTAGAGACCTTAATTTAATAAAGTATATAAACTTTAAAATATATTAAGGATTTTATTAATATATATATCTTTTATACTTATATCTATACTATATAAGTTATCTATTTAGTTATTTAGCTAGGTTTAAAGCTTTACTAATTATTATAAGTATACCTTAGCTTTAATTATAAGTAGTTACTTTAAACTTACTAAATTATATATTCCTTAAAAACTCTTTAGTATTTAAGTAATATTTCTATAGTAAACTACTATAAATTTAAAACTATAATTTAGCGCTATTAAACTTATAGTAGTTTACTATTTTACTAATAAATATAGTAATATTAAATGTCCTCCTAAGTTATTAATAAATTAAGTATATATTAAGCTTTAAATAAGACTACTTATATAAAATTAAGCTATTATAGTTATAATAGCACTTTTTATTATCTTTTTAACTAATATTTCTTAAATAATATATATAATAAAATTTAATAAGAAGTTTTAACTTACTTATATTACTACTTTACTTAATTAAACTAATAGAATAATTCTTATATTACTATAATACTTAAAGCTACCTCTTAGTCATAAGTTTCTCTTAATATTCAGTAAATTAAGCGTTAAGCTATTATTAAAGCTTATAATTATTTTACTAAATAGCTAAAAGCTATTTAATCTCTTTAAGCTATATTATTAATTATTACTAAATTCTTTTAACTAAATATTATTTATTAATATAGTATTTTTAACTTCTTAATTATGAATAGTAATCTTAAGAATAAAAGCTATATTACTACTTTAAATTAGAAATATAGCTTAAAAAGTATATTATTTTTACTTATAGTATCTATACTAATAGCATAAAAAAGAAAAGTTACTAAACTATTACATATATAACTTTAATTATAGTTAATAGCAATAACTAAAATTAAAACCTCTTTACTATATTATTTATAAATTATACTACTATTTAAGCTTTAACTAGCTATACTTTATTTTACTTTAAGTATAGTTATAAAGTAATAATATCTATTAAGTATAATACTTTTACTTAATAGTTTTTATACTTAAATAATATTTATACTTTAAATTAAAAACTTACTTTATAAATTAAGAACTTACTTTATAAATTAAAGCTTTATCTAACAAAATAATAACTAAAATACTATTACTACTATAGTTATTAAAATCTATTAGAATTATACTAATTAATATAACTCTTACTATATTTATATACTATAACTTATTAAACTAAATCCTTTAGATATTAGTTTAATCTTTAGTAAAACTTATATAATTAATAAAAGTAAAGTTAAAATATTATACTATTAATATAAAAAGCTCTATTAAATAAAGTTAACTTTTAACTTTTTAGCTTTTTCTTACCTTTTAAAAACTATAACTAGAGAGCTAATTAAAAGATTCTTTAGTAATTATAAGCTTAAGAAATTTATTTAGTTTAATAATAGTATTTAGAAACCTATTAATAATTTTAATTAAAATACTATAACCTTAAGGAATAGAATTACCTTAATATTACTTTAAGATTTTACTTTAAGTATTAATAATTAGCTACTTAATAATATTAATATCTTAAATTAAACCCCTTTAGTTATATAACTTTAAGCTATTAATAACTACTTTACTAAAGAAAAAGTTTTTTTAAAAGATAACGTTTTAGGTTAGAATTAATATAATTACCTAAAGGTTATATTATTAATATATTATAAAAAAGTAGTATTTATATCTAATTAATTAAGTAAATATTCTTTTAATTTCTTTTTATTCTATTATTTTACTATTTCTACTTACTTATATTAAAATTAAAATTTCTCCTCTTTTAATTAAGCTATATAAAGTAAAAGTATTTAGTTATAACTATTACAGTTACTTAATTTTTAATATTACTCTTTAATACTAGCTATAGTATTAATAGCTATATATTACTTCTTATTAACTATAAGTATTAAATTTAAATTTAAAGTTATAAATATAATATTACTATTACTTTTATATTAATTTTAATTATTCTTATTATATCTTAGTACTTTAGAAGCTTAAGGCTTATAGTCTCTTTATTTCTTTTAATTAATAAAGCTATATTACCTCTTATAGAAAAACTAGTTAATATACTTATTACTAGTTATAATTATAGAATTACTTAAAATAAAAATATATCTAAAATAAAGGTTTATTATATAGAATTAATAAAATTATTTACCATTATATTGCTTAAAAACTTTAATATAATAATAATATAGAGACTTGTTTTAAATACTAAATACTTAAATAACTAAAGTAATTACTACTTAAAGATAATTAGTTAGCTTTTAGTATAGCTAACTTTAAGTACTTATATAAGTAACCTTAATAAAAAACTAACACTTGAATACTATACTTACATATATATATTAATTAAAAGTATAGTTAATAAACTTTTTATATTTAATATTAGTTTAAAAAGTAATATAAGCTTAATTAATTATTTTAAAAGGACTTTTAAAGTTTATTAAATAGTAAAAACGTTATTAATAAGGTTTTTATATATAATAAGAGTATAATAATATAAAAGGGAAAACTATTCGTTTTTAATAAGTTATAGTTATTATATATAACTAAAAGTAATTTATAACTAGTATAACTAGTATAAATAACTCAAAGTTATATAGTAATAAAAAGTAGTAATAAGTAGTAAAAAGTAGTAAGAAGTAATAAAAGATAATAAGAAGTAATAAAATATAATAAGAAGTAATAAGAAGTAATAATAAGTAATAATAAGTAATAAGTAGTTATATATATATATAAAGGCTTAAAAGGGTAGTAATAGTATAATAGTAATAGGTAATAATATAGTAAAAAGACAATAGTATTAGATTGCTTGCTTTCTTTAACTACTAAAGTAGGGGAATTTCTTTTATTTATATAAACCTAATCCCATTTATATTTATTTACCTAATTAGGTAAGTTTAAACTATAATAATTATAGTTTAAGTAGATCTAGCTTATTTATAGCACTTCTAGCCTATTTAGTTAGTTAATACTTCTTTATACCTATAATAACTATATTATAGGCTTTATTTATATCTTATAACCTTGTATATATAGTTTATATACTTAATAACTATATATATATATTTTTACACTATTTAGCTAGTTAAACTATTACTATAATAAGTAGTTTACTTATTTTACTTTTTCTTTAGCTAATTAGCTACTTTTAAGTATTCTTAGCTTATAATTAATATTATAGTAGTTATATAGTATATATATAGCTATATTCAAGCTAAATAGCTTAAGGTATATATAAATATGTTATATATACCTTCTTTCCTTTTATAGCTCTTTTACCTATAGCATTATATAGGTTTAATATTTAAAGTAGTCCTCTTTCTTTAAATTCTACTTTATACTTATATATACTATCGCTATAGCCCTAGCTTTAGCCTTATTAATAGAAAGTCTTAATATATTAAATCTATATAACTTATTAATTTAAAAAGCAATTTTTAAAAAGGCTTAAATTACTATATTAAAAAAGCTATTACTTTCTATAAGTAGTTATAAGTTCTTTATAAGCGCTTTTATCTTCTTATTAGTATTATAGCTTTTATTAAATTCTTTAGCTTTATATAAAAGAAATAAGCTAAAGTAAGCTACTTTAATCTTTATAATAATAGTTAACCTTTTAAATTAACTATTTAAAGTAAAAGTATTATATTAAAAGGTTAAAAAGCTAGTAAAATAAATAGTAATATTAGTAATAATAGTAATAATAGCTTTAAGTTTAAAGCTATTTCTCTATAGAAGGCCTTAAGGGCTTATAGAGTACTTAACCTATATATTAGATATCTTAGCTAGTTTACTAGCTATTTTAAGAGTTAGTTACGGTTTTTAGTAGTATTAACTTAGAAATTAAGGCAGTTAAATAAGTAAGAAATTAGCTTTTTTCTAAATAGCTAGCCTTTTTATATAATAATAATAATAACAATAATAATAATAATAGCGCCCTAAGGGCTTAGCCCTTTGCTATTTAAGTTAACTTGTGCTAAAGAGGGCTTAAAGAAGGTTTAAAGCTATTATAACTTAAGCCTTACTAAGCATAAATAAACTTTAATATATTAAGCTACTTAACCTTAAGTAGCTTAATATAAGGTTTTTATTAGTATATTAATTACGTTATAATTTAGCTAGGCTTATATATATATAGTTTCTAGTGACTTTATAGTAGTAGCTTTAGTTAAGTTATAAGTCTTCTTACTAATATACCTTTTATATATATATATAGCTATATATAAAGTAATAGCTTTATTAATAGCATTTAAGCTACTAATTAAAGCTATATATTACTCTCACTAAGATTAAGTATAGGTTAGAGATACTATCACTGTTTTTTTTTATTAAGATATTTACTAAGAAGGTATACCAGGCTTAACTGCCTATTATATAATTAACTAAAATATTATACTTTTATAGTAGTAGCTTTAATTAATATATTAAGCTATATTCTAATAACTAAATACTTCTTTTAAATTTATAAGCCTTTCTATTAATATTATATATATCTAGCTATAGTTAAATATTATAGCTAGGCTATCTCATAGTAGGGTTTTGCTAATAGAAGCAGAGGGATAAAGCTATAATAGTATCTATAGTACTATAATTATAAAGGTCTAAGGGTTTATAAGAGAAGGTATAGTAATTAGTTATAGACTTTACGTTAGATATAGTATAAAGTAAGCCTAAAAGTCTATAAGGTAGAGTTAAAGATTAATCGCTAAAAAGCTATAGAAGTCTATCTTTAGGCAAATCCTAAGTCTATCCTATATATAAATCCTAAATAGTTCCTTTATCTAAATACCTCTTAAATATATTATAGTAGTAATTATTTCTCTTTATAAATAAGTAATTATAATTAGTTAGCAAAACTAACTAATTATTAATCTACATATTTATACTTTACTAATTGCTTTTCATTTTATTGCTATATAACTTATACTATAGTTTTTCTACTCTAAACTAAGTCTTTCTATCCCTATACTTAATATATATAAATATCTTATTCTAACTGCTAAATACTCTGTAGAGTATATTCTAGCTAGTTATACTTAACAGGTTATAATATTAAGTCTCCCCTTAAATAGTCTTATCTTTAAGACTAATATAAGTAAGTATAGGCTCTTAAGTTAAAGAGTTATTAATTATACTTCTTAATTATTTATAATACTAATACTATATTAAGTTATATTTAAAAATTAAATCCTTTATCCTTAACGCTTTATTATTAAAATCACACACTTTATATTATAGAGTTTAACATTATTACTAAAATACCTTATTTATCTTATTATTCTTTAAGTTAACACTATAAACTACTACTTAATACTTAAGTCTATAGTAAATATACCTATCTAAAAAAGTCTTATAATATAGCTTAAAATATAGTATATACTTATAGGTTTTCCCCTTTTCTTTAGCTTAAGCTTTATATTAATTTATTAATTATAGATTATTTACTAAATAAAGTAAGCTATTTAGATAATAAGAAAGCAAAAGAGGAAGAGTTATTATAGTAGAAAGCATTAGTATTATATATAGCATAACTAGCTTTAGATAAATCCTTACTAAAGTTAGATTATATAAAGAAGTAAAAGCAAATAGTATTTTAAAAGAGCTATAAAGTAATTAAGGAGGAGGCTTTTTCTAAATTATTAGCAATATATAAGGTTTAAGCTTTAAGGGGTTTTAAGGTAATTAATTTAAATATAATACTAAGTAACTAAAATCTAAAGACTTTAAATTTTCTACTAAAGAAAGCCTTTAAAGGTTCTTAATTAGCTTATTCTCTAAGTTATAGTAATAATATAAAGTCTTTATATTATATATTATATTATAGTTAGTATAAAAGTTATACTTATTATAGTTTTCTATAGATATTTATTATTAATATAAAAATAACTAGCTATATCTTTACTATCTATTACTATTTCTAAATTTCTTAATATTATTATAGTTTGCTTTATATATATTCCAAATTATTAGTTAGTTTCTATATATTTTCTTTGTATCTATATCCTTTCTATTTAAGAAAGTATATTATTTTATTAAAATAAGTAGTATAATTAATAATTCATTTAACCTTATATTTTTATTTTAGTTTAACTTTAATATAGTTAATGGTTTATAAACCCTTTAGTATTAGTTTTAAGAGTAAAATATAAAAAACTAAGTAATAACTTATAGTATTAAGTAATATAAATTAAAGTTAATATTAAATATCTTCTTTATGATTTCTAAGGGTTTAAGTTTTTTAAAGTTTAACTTATCACTTAGTTATTTAGTTTTAATATATTAATAAAGAAAATAATCACTATATCTTTCTTCTAAAGTTAATTCTTTAACTTTTTATTAATTAGCATATTTTTATATAAATTTAAGGTTTTTAAGTAGTTTTTATTTAATTTCCTTAAATTTATTAATATTTAGTATAGCTTTAAATACCATTAACTCTTATTAAAGTTCTCTATAAGCAATTAAGTTAAATCTATAGTTAAAGTAGAATAGCAATTCTTTAATACTTTCTCTTACTATACTATTATAGATAAATTAAGCTATTAAAAATAATAATACTTAATTATCTTATTAATAGTTAATATAGTAATATAAATAGATTTTAAAGATTTAGTTAATTTATTCTATTTATCTATTAGTTTAAAGGTAAAAAGCAGTAAATATATTATACTTAGACTTAAGCTATAAAGTTAAAAACTCTTAAAACCTAAAGATAAAGAGCTTATCTCTATCCAATATAATTTCTTAAGGTAATCTATATTAACTAAAGATAATCTTAAGAAAGGTATATATAAGGGTTTTTATAGTGCTTAATTTAAGATAAGGAATAAAGTAAGCATATTTTATAAGTTAATTAATAATTAGTAATATACTATTATATTAAACTTTTGTAAGAGGTTCTCTTAACTTTAGAAGTTTAATAATAAAGTTAAGTAAAATAGATTGCTATACTTTTTAAAGCATTAATATTAACTATATCTTTTTATAAACTTAGTATTAACTAGGTTTGCTTTTTATATAAACTTTATAGTCTTTAATAGCTATAAATATTTCTTTATAGATAGCTATTTTATTATAGTATTAATAAATATATTTCTATATCTTAGTTATACCTTAGTATCTAAATATAAATATAGAGTAAATCTTATAGATAAGCTTAAAGATTATTCTTTTAGTTATATTAATATTAATCTATTTAGCTATTTATATTTATCTTAAGGATAACTTATATTTTCTTTAGTATTAAAATATTGTAGTTTAATTATAAGCTAAAAGTATTAGCTTTACTATTTTCTATTTCTTTATAGTAAATAATTTTAAAGTTAAATTTACTAAGAAATTCTTACTATTTAGCTTATTATTTATTAAAGACTTTTAAGATAGTAAAGTAGAAAAGGTTTTTATAATCTATATAGACTTTTATAAAGTATTAAGTTTTAAATAACTATAGTCTTTATTCTTTAAATCCTTTAATAATTACTATAAGCTTTTTATTATAGATCTAATAGTTAAGTTTTAATTTACTAAACTTTTTAAATAGAAAAGCAATTAGTCTTAAGTTTCTATTATTATTATATTAAGTAAGCTATACTTTTATAGTAAAGTCTAAAGTATTAGTTTCTGATTTAAAAGGTTTTTTAAGGTTTAAAGTATAGAGAATAATATTTTCTTCTATATATTTTTAAATATAATTAAAATCTTTTTAATATTTACTTATTTATTTAAACTTAATATCTTTTTATATAAAGTTTTATAGTTTATAGCTACTTTCTATAAAGACTTTAATAAATTAGCAATAGATATTAATAAATCTAAGGAATAATTATATATTCTTAATATTTTCTAGTATTAGGTATTCTATAATTACTTAAATCTTATCCTTTAATATTTATATAATTCTTGAAGTAATTGCAAAGCTTAAGAATTTAACTTATTACTAATAAAACTTACTTTTAGCTAGTTTAATAAAAAGTTTAGCGTTTTAAAATACTTAAAGTACTTAATATATATATTATTTATATTCTTTAAGGATTTTAAAGAAAATAAAGATATCATTAAGATAGATAATAACACTATTATTAAGGTATTAATATAGAACTTTATTAATTATAGTTTAAAATATTACTAAATTATTAATAAGCTTAAATAATATAACTAAAGTTTTAAGATATTCTTATTATATATAGAATACTATGTTCTATTTATCTCTATCTTTAATATAAATAAGGTTATATACTCCTTTAAGGTTAAATACTATAAACTGCTATACTTTATATTAAAAGTTATAAAGTTTTAAAATAAATAATAATAAGTAGTAATTCGTAATTATATAATTATTAAGTTTATAGTAGGTAATATAAAATCGCTTTTTACTATTTTCTTTAGTATAAAGAGTATTAAATATCTTATTAGTAATTATAAAGGTTTAATATAGCCTTTTTTAAGGTTTTTATTAAGAAATATATTTAATGCTTTTATTTCTTCTTAATTTAATCTATAATTCTTACTAAATATAAGTTCTTTACCTTCTTTCAGCTTAATTTTATAATTATAGCTACTATATTTTAATAACTCTATTTTAAGTTCTTTAGCAAATAGCTTTATGTATTACTAGTATTTTTCTAAGATAGAAAAAAGTTAATCTTCTTTATTAGTTATTATTATTACTAGTGTTTTAATACTTATATCTTTAATTTATAGATATATATATAATCTTCTTATATTTATTATATACTTATATAAAGCATTAAGGTAAGGTTACTATTTAGTAATTAAGTTATTCTAAATAGGCTTATATAAGGTATTATTACTAAATTATTACTTAAAGGCTAAGTCCTTATTATTATTCTATTAAAGTTAGCCTATTCTTTAGTCTATATATAGATTATTTATTTTTAACTATAAAATTCCTAAGAAAATCTCTTAATTACCTATCTTAGTTATCTTAAAGTTTAGTCACTTATTATAGCTATAATAACTAATTAAGCATTATATAGTCTTTAAAGTAATAGTACTTTTGCTATACTAAACTCTTTCTCTTTTATCTATTTAAAGTCTATATAATACTTTTTTCTTTATCTATAAGATCTATCTTTTATTAATAACTTATGGATATATAAAATCCCCTTATATACTATAGTTAATTAAAATATTTATTATCTATTCTTTTACTATAATATTAAAGTAATAGTATTAGTAGTATTCACTAGTTACTAAATATAGAGACTTTATTTATAGTATCTATTATTATTCTATTTTAGTAAGCAAGCTTAGTTTTTTAACTATTTATTCTATTACAGGTAAGTAATATATTTTTCTTTCTTTTATACTTTTATATAGCTATTCTCCTTAATTTTAAACTAAGTCAGGTTAGCCTCTTCCTAAATATATTAAAATACCTTAGCTTCCTAAAGTAAATATATATAATATTAATCTTATTAATATTCTTCCTATTATATATTTAAGTTATTAAGATATTTTATATAGTAGCTAAAGCTAAGAGTAAATATAGTAAAGCTATTCCTATTAAATACTTATAGTTTCTATATAAATAGCTAGTCTTCTATATAAACTTAAATAACTAGCTAATAGTTATATTATTATAGATAGAACTAAAGTATATACTTATCTCTAAAGTATTCCTTATAGTTATCTTTAAGATATTATACTTAATATAGCTTAAAGTGCTTAAAGTATTTAATATTTACTATAAGGTAATCTCCTTAAGGAATAGGATTTTCTATATAGCTTTTTTATTAAGTTTTTAAAATTTTATAAAATTAGACTAATTATTTATTCTTTAAAGAGTTAATTTCTTTATACTTAAGCTATTAAGCTTTATCTTTTTCTTTTAATTTCTCTCTTAAGGTAATATTATTAACTAAAAGCAAACTTTTAATAGCAATTTCTAATTAAGTATATTATTAAGTAATATTATAAAGTTTATTTAAGTTATAAAGAGTGCTTTTTAGTTTTTAGCACTATAAAACTTATTATATTTAAAGCTTTAAGAGAAAGTTAACTTAATAGTTAGGTTCTTTAAGCATTTCTAGCTTAATATTAAGTTACTTAATAGTTTTATATATAATTTTACTATTAACTTTATATCTTATAGTAAGAGTATAAATAGATATTCTATTAGTCTTATTATATCTAAAGTATTCTTTTAAGGTTTTAAAAGTACTATTTAGTATATTCTTTACTATTTAAGTAAATTAAGTAGTTATTATTAAAGTAAGTAGTTTAATTAAGTTAGTTATATAGTATTATCTTTATTATGTTCCGCCGGTCTATTTGGCCAGAGCGCGCGTCCGACTTTGTGATGTTCAGAGGGTTTGCTTGCTAGCAGGAACGTATCGGGTTCCTGCATTGTTATCCTTAACTGGTAGAGGGCATAGGTCAAAGTGCCTCTATAGTGTTTCCCGAATTATGCCCATGAACTGGGTGAATTTGTCGTAGTCTTTTTTGCGGGGGGCTGCGTCGTAACTACAAACTCAATTATCTTTATTATAATATTAGCTTATTAAGTTTATTTAGAAACTAATTAGAATTATTCTTTTTTAAGCTATTAGTAGTTTTAAGTATAATATCCTATTTTATTCTAGTTATAGTATTTAATATTTTTCTTATTATTAATATATTAAGCTATACTAAGGTTTATAGATTTATTATACTATTTATATATAGTAAAGTACTTTAATAGTTTACTAGCTTTAAAGCTATTATAGTTATCTCTATCTTTAATAAATATCTTTCTATAAAATCTTTAGTTTTTATTTTAATATTAAAAGTTATATTATTACTATTAGTATTATTTCTTAATACTTATAAGTAGTTATTAATTACGCTTTTTCTTATAACTCTTATAAAAGCAATTATTAATTTTAATAGTAAGGTTAATATATTAAATAAAACTATTAAAGTAATTATTCTTAAAAATAAAAATTTTAACCTTATCTTTAAGTCTTTAGTAAAATATAAAAATTTCATTTGTTTTTATAAAGTTAAGCTATATATAAATATATTAAAACTCTATAGTATAGTCTTTTATAAACTTAGTATATTAAAGTTTAAGTAAGTTTTATTTAGCTTATTGCTTTTTATTAAGATTTTAAAATAGTAGCTTTAAAGCTTTAAAGCTACTTTAAAGCTTTAAAAGCTACTAAAAATATTTTAAACTTTAATAAAGTATTTATTAAAAGTTTCTTTTTCTAAGTATTCTTTAAGGAAAAGTTTAAACTATTAAAAGGTTTATTCCTTAAGGAATCTTAAAATATAAATAACTTTCTTAGTTTTATTTTTAAAGCTATTATAGTAAAAATATAGTAATTCTCAAGGTAAATAAAAAAACTTTAAAATACTTAATAGTTTTATTATAAAAGTTAAAGATATTAAGTTAAAGTTTATTATATCTTTTATAGATTAGTATAGTAAAAATCTTAATAATAGCTTAAAGGGGTTTATTTTAGTAATTTAGTTTAATATTTTATTAGTTTATTTACTAAAAGGCTTATTAAAGTTTAATAAAAGCATTAGTATTATTATTAAATATACTTTATATAGCTTTAATATTTGTATTAGCTTTTATAAGTTATTATTTAAGAATCTTATTATTATTACTATTAAAGTTATTATCCTTTATTTTTTAATCTTTAAGCTTCTTAGTAAGGTTTTAAATAGTTTACTTACTAAAACTAGTAGAGGAGCTAGAAGTTAGGTTCTTTATAGAAGTATTAAAAGATATAATTATTATATTATAATATTAATAACTTTAAAGGTTATCCTACTAAATAGAAGTAATTAAAATATTATAGGTAAGCTATTTAATAATAAGGTTTTATTAATAAAAGTAAAAGAATAAAGCTATAATAATATCTATAGTGCTATAATTCTAAAGGTTTAAGGGTTTATAGAAGAAGGTATAGTCTAAAGTAAGCCTAAAAGTCTATAAAGTAAAGTTAAAAATTAATTACTAAAAAGCTATAGAAGTCTATCTTTAAGTAAGTCTTAAGTTTATTTTATATAAAAGTTTTAAATATTTCTTTTATTTAAATACCTCTTAAATATACTATAGTAATAATTACTTTTATTAAATAGACTATATAGTTAATAAGGTCTTTTAGTATATATTATTATTTAGTAGAGATAGGTTTAGTATAAGCAAAAGAAAAAAAGAGAAAAACCATTACTTTTATATATATTAAAGATTATAATTAGCAGTATAAACCTTAGATATTTATATATATATATATATAAAAAGGCTTAAAAGGATAATAATAAGATAGTAATAGTAATAAGTACTAAGAGGTAATAGTAGCCTCTAGCTACTATATAGTAATTTTATCTACTTTATAATAAACCTTCTAACTCCACACTATACCTCTTAATAATATATATAGCCTTTAGTTATGTAATTATAAGCAAACTATCTATTCTAACTATAGCCACACTTATATATACCTATCTATAGCCTTATAATCCTTAACTTTACAGTTTAATAATAATATCTATTAACTTATCCTCTTACCTATTACCCACACTACTATTAAACACTATCTCTATTATTACTTTATCTACTAGCTATACTATTATTAATAATACTCTCTCTATATTAAAGCAGTTAGTATAAGCTATACTTACTAATCCCTAAAGAGCTATCTCTGCCTTAGTATTATAGAGAGTTTATTTAAAGAAGGGCTACTCTATAGTGTACTTAATAACCTATCTAATCTCTACTACTAAGTCTACTTACTTATTTATAATAAGTTAGTATATTTATAAGTCCTTTATAGAAGAAGTATTAATAAGAGCTTTCTTAAGAGCTATATTAATAATATACTTTTAGTATTATATAGGCTGCTTAATAAAATAGAGAGCTTTATTAATTATATTAATACTAAACTCTTATATAATATTTTATATATTATTAATATTAATAAATATACCTTATATATAGCTAGTATGTTAATATACTAGGTCTAGTGCTAATATCTTAGAGAACTTATTATAGATTAATAAAGATAAGAAAGAGATATAGATATAAAGCCCTACTTATAGTAAAGCTTTTTATACTTCTAGCTATAAAAACCTCTTAGAAAGTTAAGAAGTTATCTCTTATATATACTTTACTAAAAGATTTACCTTTTAGGCATTTTTTATAGCATCTTACTAAAAGATTTAGTAAAGGTAATACTATAAGAGCCTTAGTAGCCTACTTAGCCCTAATATAATTAGCCCTATTATATATAATATAGTATTATCTATACTATTACTATTCTAATAGTCAATTTAGCTAGAGCATATATCTAACTTTATATAGTAATATTTAGAGAGTTTACTTACTAATAGAAATATATAGAGTTTCTATATTATTATCCTTAACTAGTAAAGGGTATAGGTTAAAGTGCCTCTATAGTGTTTCCTAAATTATATCTATAAACTAAGTAAATTTATTATAGTCTTTTTTATAGGGGGCTATATTATATCTATAAACTTAAGAGATAATAGTAAGGTAAAAGGATAATTATATTAAATTACTTGCTTTCTCTAACTACTAGAGTAGAGGAATTTCTTTTATTTATATAAACCTAATCCTATTTATATTTATTTACCCAATTAGGTTAGTTTATACTAATTAAGTTAGTTTATACTAATTAAGTTAGTTTAAACTATAATAATTATAGTTTTAGTAAATCTAGCCTAGCCACTAAGCTTCTATCTAGCCTATCTATTAAGCTTCCAGCCTATTTATAGCTCTTCTAGCCTATCCACTAAGCTTCCAGCTTATCTAGTTATTCTAGTCTATCCAGTTAGTTAATGCTTCTTTATATCTATAATAACTATATTATAAGCTTTATTTATATCTTTTAATCTTATATATATAGTTTATATACTTAATAACCTTATATATATAGTTTTATGCTACTTAACTAATTATAACTATTACTATAATAGGTAATTTACTTATTTTGCTTCTTTTTAGCTAATTAGCTATCCTTATATAATCTTAGCTTATAAATAGTATTATAGTAGTTATATATTATATATATAGCTATTTTTAGGTTATATAGCTTAGAGTATATATAAATATATTATATATACCTTTTTTCCTTTTATAGCTCTCTTAATTATAGCGTTATATAGATTTTAACTTTTAAAATAGTCTTCTTTACTTAAATTCTACTTTAGAACTTCTCTCTATAGATAAGTTATTTATACTTTACTAATTACTTCTTATCTTATTAATATATAACTTATACTATAGTTTTTCTACTCTAAGGTAAGTCTTTCTATCTCTATACTTAATATATATAAGTATTCTATTCTAGCTGCTAAACACTCTATAGAGTATATCCTAGCTAGTTATACTTAACAGGTTATAATATTAAAGTAAAAGCTTTATTATTAATATTTAAACTATTTATTAAAAAGCTATAGTAGGCTTAACTACTTATTATATAATTAGCTAAAATATAATTAATTAAAATATACTTTATAAAGTATTAAGTAGTTAAAATATAGTATTTATATATATAAAAATATAAATAAAAGAAATTACTCTTAAATAAAAAACTAAAATATAAGTTATATAGAAATAAAAATAAAATATAATTAATAATTACTACTTTTTTTATTAATAATTTATTAATTATATTAATTACTTATAATTATTTATTAATAAGAATTAATAATTATTATTAAAATATATTTAGAGTATATTTAAAGTATATTTAAAATATATTTCAATAAAGAAACTATTTAAAATCTATTAAACTATATATAGGAATTAAGTTAGGTTAGAAATAAAGCATTATTCTACCTAAGCTACTCTATATAAAAGCATATAGTAATATCTAATAAAAGAGCAAGGAAATAGTTAGACTATACTCCTAAGCTATATAGTAGGCTAAAGCTCCTTATAGTATACCTAATATAGCTATACTATAATATAATATACCCCTTATTTATAGTATAACTATCTTACATACTATAAATAGTATAGCCTTTTAGTATAAATATCCTAAAATAGCTTAATATAAGCTATATAATAAGAGTTATATATTAAAAGCACTTTATAATATTATATAAAGTTATATAAATAGAATAATAAATAAAAAGAAGACATTTTTAAGCATTAAAAGATATACTAGAAATAGCTTTAAGCTTAAGCTAAAGCTTAAGCTAATTAAAATAAAGAAGTAAGTTATTATATCTTTAACTGCTTATTAAAGAAAGCAATAAAATAAAATAAAGTAAATAGACTAACCTCTCTCTACCTCTCCCCTATATCTTTCTTCTTCTCTTTAGTATCTTAATACTAAAAAGTTATATATATCTCATTTTACTTATATATATATATATAATAGTATATATATTATTTAACTCTTTTAAATAGGTAAACTAATACTATATAGTAATTATAATAGTTAAAATATCTCTTAAAAAAACTAAGTAAGAGAAAGCTAATACTATTAAGGCTTAAACCACTAAGACTTAAGCTATCCTTAAGTATAAATATAAAATAGTAATAGTAATAGTAAAAGTAACTATAGCTATTAAAGATACTATTAAAAGTAAGGATAAGCTTACTAATTATATTTACTTTTTATTACCTTTATTAAAGAATATATTACTTATCTATATAAAAGCTTTAAGAATACCTCTCACTTAGTCTTTAAGCTTTATAAGTATTAAGTAAATAAGCCTCTCCTATCTATTAAGGAGGATAAAGAATAAGCTATAGAGAATTATAAAATTAATAAAAAGCTTTATAAAAATAATATTAGTTTTTATTAATATATCTTAAAGTATTTAAGTAATAGTAAGCCTAAGCTTAAGTCTAAGTTTAAACCTAAGCTATATTATCCTTACTAGCTAATCCCTCCTTTTAATAATACTTTTTTTAATAATACTAATTAAAAGCATTATAACCCTTACTTTATAAGCTTTCTTTCTTTACTTTACTCTTATTTAAAGCTTAGTTTAATACTCTTAAGCTAGCTTATAATTAGTTTAAGCTTAAGAGTATTATTATTAACTTATATTAACTTTAAGCAATAAGGAGAAAAAGCTTTAGCCTTTTAAGAAAAAGTAAAGGTTAATAGCTAAAAAGCTTATTAAAAAGAAAAAAACTTATACTTCCTCTTTTAACCCCTATAAGCCTAAAAAGGAGAATACTAATAATAAGGAAGAAAAATCCCTTACTTATTAGACCTTTAAGCATAAAAAAGCTAAAGTTAAAGCTAAAAATAAGGCTAAAAGTAAGGCTAAAGATAAGAGTAAAGATAAGGCTTTAGCTAAGCTTAAGCTTAAGTTTAAAGCTAAGTCTAAAGCTAAGCTTAAAACTCTAGCTAATAGTAAGAAGAAAAAGAAAAAAACTAAAAATAAAGTTAAGGCTATATATATATATACTGCTAAGAAAAAAGCTAAGAATAAAAAGAAAGAGATAACCCTTAAGAAAAAAGTCTTTAGTAAGTCTTTTACTAAGTCTTTAAATACTTTACTTATTAATAATAAGCATAAGGATAAAGATAAGCTAGTTAAAAATAACCCTATCTATAGTAGTTATACTTACTTTCTCTTTTTTAAATATATTACTAACTAATATCTTTAAAGCCTAAACTATTATTACCTTTACTATTAAGGTAGTTATAGTAGTTATACTTACTTTCTCTTTTTTAAATATATTACTAACTAATATCTTTAAAGCCTAAACTATTATTACCTTTACTATTAAGGTAGTTATAGCTACTTCCCCCTTAAAAGTAAGTTTTTTATTAAGCTCTATAAGAAAACTTATATTACTACCTTTATTAATAACTATATTATAAACTCTCCTTAATACTATTATCTTATCTTATTAAGCACTTTTATTAATTTATTAAATAATAGCTCTCTTTTTACTATACTTAACTATATAAGTAGTTTCCCTATTACTTTAAGGGTAAGTAGCTTTTATACTTACTTACTAAGAATAGTAAGAATAAGCTTAGTAATAAAGAGAATAAAGGTAAAAGTAAGAAGGAGGAGAAAGAGAAAGAGGAGGAGAAGGAGGAGTAAGCTCCTAAGTATTATAAAACTTTAAAGTCTATCTTAGCTAGTAGTATTATACTTATATATACTATTATTAAAACCCTTTTAGTTAAGCTTAGTAAGGTTATTTATACTAACACTAAGCACTTAACTACCTATTTATACTAAATAGCTTTTAAGCTAATAAATACTTTTACTTTACTTTAAGCCTTTAAGCTAAATAGCTTTTCTTATTTTATAGCTTTTAAGCTAGGTTTAACGTTCTCTTAAAGCCTTTAAGTATTACTTTTTATTAAGCTATAGTAAGTTAAGGTAGTATCTTTAGAAATATCTATAAGCTACAGCTTAATTTTAGGTTTTTTTATCTTTCCTCTTTTAAGCTTAGTTTCTCTACTTTTATAATAATATACTAAGTATTAGATAAGTTTAGTAATACTTAAGAATACTTAAACTTTACTTAAAAGAGGTTTTTTATAAAGCTATTTACTAATATTTTATCTATAAGTATATATAGTATATTAAAATACCTTTCCTATACTCCTATTAAAGCTATATATTCTAAATATAATATAATAAAGCTAGATTAAGATATATATACCCTTCTTAATAACTAGTTAAATTATATATTTATTATTATAGTATACTTTCTATATATCTCTAAGGTTTAAAGCTATCTTATAGAAAACCCTTTTAATACTATTATCTTTTTTACTATATATTTAAGGCTTAAAAGCTTTACCTCTATTATTAATATTATAATAATACTTTATTATATTACTTTCTATATAATACACCCTCTAAATAGACTTATAAGCAAAGCTTATAAAGACTTATATATCTTATTATTATCTATAAATAAAGTATTATTTATAATAAATAAGACTTATATATCTTCCTTACCCCTTAACTTACTATATTATAACACAAAGTAATAAGTTAAGTAAAGATAGTAGATATAGTAACCTACTATATATAAGTATTACCTAAAGGGGTTTATAAAAAACCTTAAGAATAGTAAAGCTATAAAGATAATATTTAGTTATATTATTATAGCTATAAATAGAATATAGCCTATCTTTACTTAAAAGATCTTAACCTTTACTGTTATTACTTACTCTATATTCTTTTTAAGCTTTATATAGAGTAATAAAGTAGCTAGCTATATTCTATTAAGTAGGTTAAAACACTTTATAATACTTTTAATATATTAGTTATAAGTAAGATATATCTCTTTAATAGCTTAATTCTATATAATATAGATCCTAAGATACTATTTAATAAAGCTTATATTTTATACTTTATACTTTTGCTTAATCCTATTAATTATATACTATATATAAGCTTTATAATCCTTATAGTAAAGGATAAAGATATTATTTATATAGAATAGGAGAAAGACTTTTTTATACTTATTTTAAAAAAAGATATACCTCCTCTTTACACTAAGATAGCTTAAGTCTTTAAAGAGTTAAGGAGAACTCTTTATACTAAAGGAGAGAGGTATTATAAAGCCTATATAAAGCTTTTTTTTAGCTCTATAAGTTTCTTTAGTATCTTAAAGCTATCTAAGAGATAATAAGTAACTAGCTCTCTATTTAAGTTTATCTTAGTGTTTAAAAATATATTTACTATATTATATTAAAGTATTTTATAGTTAAATTAAGCTATAATTACTATTACTATATATAAGCTTTTTACTATAAGCATAGTAGTATATATAGACTCTAGAGAGAAGTAATCTTATATATCCCTTTATATATATATATATACTTTATACTTTTTAAGCTAGCTCTCTTTAAACTTATATAAGAATACTTACTTTAGTAAGATAGGTTTTAAGTATATAGTATCTTTATTAATAATATACTAGATATCTATATTTACTAGCTTATTAATTTCCTTATATACTATATCTTTAAATATTATCTAAAGAGGCTTCTTAAGTATTAAAAGCTTTCTTTAGTGCTTTAGTAGCTTTATAAAGTCCTTTATAAAATATATTTTCTTTTAATATATATTAAGTTTATAGTTATAATATAGCCCCCTGTGAAAAAAACTATAATAAATTCACCCAGTTTATAGATATAATTTAGAAAATACTATAGAGGCACTTTAATCTATACTCTCTATTAGTTAAGGTTAATAATATAGAAACCTAATATATTTCTATTAATAAGCAAACCCTTATATAAAGATAGATATATACTCTAGCTAAATAGAATAATAGAATAGTAATAGTATAGATAACACCACACTATATATAATAAAGCTAATTATATTAAGGCTAAGTAGGCTACTAAAGCTCTTATAGCTTAGAAACGCCTTTTAGTAAGGTACTATAAAGAATACCTAAAAGGTAAACCTTTTAGTAAGATAAACACTACTATATAAGATATCTAATAACTCCTTACCTAAAGATTAACCTTTTAGTAAGATGCTATATATATAAGAGATAACTCCTTAACTTTCTAAGAGGTTCTTATAGCTAGAAATATAAAAAGCTCTATAAATAGGGCTTTATATCTATCTCTCTTCCTTATTCTTATTAATCTATAATAAGTCCTCTAAGATATTAATACTAGACCTAATATATTAATATACTAGCTATATATAAAGCATACCTATTAATATTAATAATATATGAAAGATTATATAAGAGTTTAATATTAATATAATTAATAAAACACTCTGTTTTATTAAGCAGCCTAGATAATACTAAGAGTATATTATTAGTATAGCTCTTAGGAGAGCCCTTATTAATACCCCTATAGAGAATAACTAAATATATAATAATATTATATATAAATAAGTAAATATAGTATTAAAAGTTAATTAGGTTATTATATACTCTATATATTAGCTCTTCTTGAAATAGGCTCTCTATAATATTAAGGCTAAGGTAGTTCTATAGAGCTTAAATATTAATAAGTATAGCTTATACTAAATAGAGAGAGTATTACTAATTATAGTATAGCTATAAAGGCATTAGCTAGCCTAATTAAATAAGGAGACTAGTAAATAAAGCAGTAATAGAGATAGTATTTAATAGTAGTATAGGTAATAAGTAAGAGGATAAGTTAATAGATATTATTATTAAACTATAAAGTTAAGGATTATAAAGCTATAGATAGATATATATAAGTATAGCTATAGTTAGGATAGAATTATATAACTAAAAGCTATATATATTATTAAGAGGTGCAGCATAGAGTTAGAAGGTCTATTATAAAGCAGGTAAAATCACTATATAGTAGCTAGAGGCCTTTAACGTATATTAAAGCACTTAGATATAGTTTTCTAAGTATGCCTTTTTATTATAAAGTATAGTATTATATATCTATCTTTACCTTTAGTAATAGCTTTCTATTAATTAAGTAAAAAGGTTATAAAGAAAGCGTTTTAGTTATTATTTAGTATGCTTAAGGTTAGGTTAAGTATTATAAAGAATCTTAAGTTTTATATATATATACTTTATTATATAAAAAGCCTATAATCTTAATATAGCTAATATTATAGAGGGGCTTAAGATATTATTATAATTAAATCTAAAGCTTTAGAAGTAACTTAAGTATTAGTATTTATAGTTAGCTATAGTAAGGTTAACTCTTCTATATCTATTATCCCTTATTAAGCCTCTTTACTTATATCTATAATAATATAGTCTTCTATATAGAAGTCTACTATCTTTAATAATATAAAACTATATAGGCTTATTACTGCTATATTAAAACTATATTCTAACAAGGCTTCTAACTATAAAGGGGTAAATTAAGAGGCTTTTAGTATATCTATAAAAAAGAAAGCCCTCTTTAATATAAGCAATCCTCTCTATATATTAGCCTCTCTAGCTTAAGGCTTAAAGGTAGTAGTTTTAGCTATAGTTTCAAGGATAGCTAAAGCAAAGGATTTAGTCTTATAAGGTAATACTATATCTACTATAGTAAGTACTTAATTAAGGTTTTTAAGCTCCCTTAGTGTTTCTAAAGCTATATTTTAGTAGTTAGGATATATCACTACCTTATTAATAGTTCTCTAAGTAGTCTTTATATCTATTATAAAGCTTATATTATCTAAGGAGTAAAAGGTTAACTTATTAAAGTATATATTATATATAATAATAACATTATTAAGTATAAAAACCTATATTCTATACTAGTTATATATTTCTAGGATATAGCCTACTAGATAGCTAAGATAAGCCTTTAGTAATACTTTATATTAGCATCTTTAATAGCTTAATATATACTCCTTTTCTAAGAGATATACTTAGTAGCTATATATATATATCCCTCTTTAATAGAGGCATAAGTCTTAGTTATTTAAAATAATAAAGTCTAACGCTTACTACTAAAAATACTATCTAAACTACTCTATCTCTAGCTTATTAAGGCTTTATTAGTTATTTTAATAATATAGCATTATATTATATAAAAAAGTTATAGCTTTCTAAACCTCTTTAAAAAGGTTTAATAATAGCTAAGCTATATTCTATATTATATTAGCCTTATCTATAACTTCCTACCTTACTCTCTTAATACCTCTTATAGGCTTTTTTATATAGATAAGAGGCATCTTAAGCTTAATCCCAAATAATATAGTCTACTTTTAGTATTCTAAGAATCTATTTATAGCTATTATAGTATGCTTATTATTATAGCGGATCTTATAGATATAGAGACCTTACTATCTCTAAACCTAAGCTTTAAACTCTTAAAGCATTAATAAAACCTTATATTACTCTTTTAAGTAAAGGTAAAATATAAAACACTTACCTATAGCTTTATCCTTAATTATAAAAGCCTATTTAAACGTTTTTCCTACTCCTATATAGTTAAATAGATTTTACGCTATTCTATAGTATAAACATAAAGCTTTATCTTTTAATATACTATATAAAATAACTTATTTAATATATATATAAGTATAGTATATATATTTAATATATAAGGGAGCTATAATTCTTACCCTCTTTGTATAGTAAACTAAATACTTAAAAGCCTCCTTAGATAAGTATCTAGCTTAAAGGTGCTAAGTATCTATATTATCTATATAGTCTAAAGCTTAATTATATAAGGGGTAGTTTTAGCTTATTATTATAGCTATTATTATAGTTAAGACTATATCTATAAAGCTCATAGAAATATAGAAGAGTAAGTAAGAGGATAGCTTAATTAACTCAAAGAAGATAAAGTTACTAAAGTATATAAAACACTTTATAAGCTTATCCTTACTAAGCTTACCTATATAAAGAGAGTAATTATAACTGCTATACTAAATACTAACCTTTTAGAGAAGTGCTTTAGATATTATATTAATATATATATTCTTAATAACTATAACGTTTTTTAATATTAGATTGTGTTTACTTAATGCTTCCTTAATTACTTAAGTGCTATAGCTAAAGATTAATATTAATATACTTCTAACCTTTATAACTTACTCTTTAATATACTTAAATAAAGTATCTATAAAGTAGCTATATTAGTTAATAATATAGAAAGCGCTATAGTTATCTAAAATAATGCTTTTAAATAGAGAGTAAGCTTTATATATTATATTAAAAAAGGTAGGATAAGTATTAAGCTTATCTTTATCCTCTCTAAAAGCTAAGTCTATAGAGACTATAATGATATTATCTAATAGCCTATTATTAGAATCTTATTTCTATATATACTCTTTATATTCTCTATAGCTATATTCTTTAAATTATCCTCTATAGTTACTTAAAAAGCCTCTCTTAACTACTTTCTTAGTAATCTAGCCTTTATAAGTATAGCTTAGTTAGACTTAAGACTATTAAAAGCTTATAGTAACGCTTTTAATTTAAGCTACTTTTAACTTTATTAAAGAAATACTTAAGATCTCTAAAAAGCCTATAAAGGTATACTCTATATATTTATAGTTAGTAAGAGACTAGCTATAAGAGTATTTATAGAGATATCTTACTAGCTTTTTGCTAGTTATAAAAAGCTTTATATTATAACTCTATTAAGCAGTAAAATTATTAGAATAACCTATTAAGGTAGTGAAATTCTTTCTTACTTTTATAAAGCCTTAGCTAAAAGTTACTAATAATTAAAGCTATTTAGTAAGGAGTCTGCTAAGCTATATAAAGTTAAGTTTTAAAGAGTTAAACTTCTTTGCTTTATTAAAGTAATTACTTTAGGTTTAAGTCTATAAGGGGTTAATTTAGTAAGCTATTATGCTTAGGAATAGGTAAATACTATAGCTTCCTTAGACTTTAGTTAGTCTATAGCTTTTAATAAGCTTAAATTATCTTTACTACTCTTTATACTACTTTACTAAATAAATAGTTATATATATATGCTTAAGAGTCTTAAGGTAGTCTATTTAAACCTTCTTATAAACTATCTCTAATAAATAAGCTAACTATTCCTTAAAGTAATAGATTATATTTTAAGCAATAATAGCCTCTTCTCTTAAGCTTTTAAGCTTTATATTAACGCTTTTAATATATATAAAGTCTACTATATATATAATAAGTATATAGTAAGCTTTATATAAAGCAGCTTAATTACTATTAAGAGAGGAGTTAGTAATAAAAACCTTGAGTATATCCTATTAATTCTATTAAATACTCTTCTTTAAAGTAAATACTAATCTTAAAGGCTTAATAGGTTATTAAGCGCTTTATAAAGCGTTTTATAAACCCTTCTAAAGCTGCTTTCTAAATCCTATTAAGTAGCTTTAAGTTATAACATTTATATATAAAAGGCTTACCTTAACCTAGTTAATAAAGTCTTTTTACTTATTATTATGCTTTAAAGACTCTTAAAGAGTTAGCTAGATAACTTAAAGAGTAGTATAGTACTCTTTAAGCTACTTATAGTATTTAGTAAGGCTATCTTTATTACGTTTAGCTTAAAAGTCTTTAACAGTTAATGCTTTATAGAGAGCGTTAAAAGGTTAAATAGTATTCTCTCTATTTAGGTTAAAGAAATACTAAATACTATTATTTAAAGTAAACGTTTAAATTGCTATAAACTAGCGTAGCTAGTTATCTAAATAGTATAGCTTAATTTTATTTAGAAAGAAAAGGGATAATACTATAGCGTTATAAGTATATAGTAATATATATTAAAGTATATATAAAGAAAAGATTAAATATTCTATTAACTCTTCCCCTATATTTATATAGTAAAAAGGTATTTATAGCAGTAAAAGAGCTAAGCTTATAACTATTAAACTATATATAAGGGTTAAGTTAAGTTAGAAGTAAAGCGTTATTTTAACTAAGCTACCCTATATAAGAGCATATAGTAATATCTAATAGAAGAGTAGGGAAATATTAAGCTATACTTCTAAGCTATATAGCAGGCGAAAGCTCCTTATAGCATACCTAATATAGCCACACTATAATATAATAAAATTTATATATAAAATAGACTTAAAACTTACCTAAAAATAAAATTTTATTCCTTTTTAATAATTAATTTATAATTAATTATCTTTATTACTTTTAAGCTTACTTTATATTATATTTAAAATAATATTTATAACTAATTACTATACTTTCTATTATAATATGTTTCACAGCACTCTTAGCCTTATAAAGCTATAGTAGCTATATACTATAGCGCATAATTATATAATCACACACTAAAGACTATTTTACTATACTTTCTATATATACTAATCTATAACTAAGATAGTTACTCCTTATAACTTACTCTCACTTCTATTTATAGCTTATAATAGTTATTAGCCTAGCTCTATAGCTTATAAATATCTCTCTAACCTCTCTAAGCCTAGAAAAGAGTAAGCAGCTTTTCTCCTATTATTTTTTACCTATTTAAAATAACCTTATAATACTTAAAAACCCTTTTTAAAGTAACTTTATAATAATAGCTATATACTCTTTAATAACCTTTTTTCTAAAAGTAAGGCTTTAAGGCCTTACTAACTAGCCTTACTAATATCTTAACTTATACTTATCTATATAGAGTAAGGATATTTAGAAATATCTTAATCCTAATAGCTTTAATACTAAAAAGCCTTTTAATACTCTTAAGAGCACTCTAACTATTTAGGAGTTTATAAATAAGTATAATAACTATCTCTAAGCTAAGTATAAAGCTAATCTTAGTAAGTATAAAGCAGCTTTTTAGAAATAAAACACTAAGAAGAATCTCTTTTAAATACTCTATAAAATCACTAAGTATAATAACTTTATTAATATTATTAAGAATAAGAAGTCTAATGCTCCTTAATAAGTTAGTAAAGTAGATCTTATTACTTTTAAGCTTATAAAGCTAACCCTACTAATTTCTATTAAGTATAAAAATATCTAAGATAAATAGAGTAATATACTTAAGTATCTCTCTATTAATAATATAAACCTCTTATTATAAATTACCTTATATTATAACTATTAAGTACTTATTTATTAAACTATTAATATAGTCTACTTTAAGGTAGTAGAAATAAAGCTTAATAATAAAAATAATAAGTTTTAAATTAACCTTTAGAATATACTCTATCTCCTTAAATAGTAACTAGTCTGCTTTAATAATAATATATAGAAATAAGTATACTAAGATTATAAAGATATTCTAAAGTATACTAAGTATATTACTTAGCCTGCTAAGTAGTATAGAGAGTAGTACTATCTCTATAAGCTAGTAGTAAGCTAGAATATCACTAATACTAAGAAAAGCTATAATAGATATATTTTTCTTAAGGTAATATATTATAAAATAGCTCCCACTTAGACCTAAAACTAGCTAGATTTAGTTATCTAAGTAGAAGAGATTAGAATATTCTATCTCTTACTTAAAGCGCTTAGAATTATCTTTATTACTAAGATCTATAATAAACTAGCTTTTACTAAGAATTCTAGTAAATTACTTAAAATATATACTATCTTTATAAACTACTCTAACTTAGAGAATCTACCTTAAGCTTTATAAACCACTTTAAATACTTCTTTTCTAGTAGTAATACTTAATAAGATCTCTAGCTACTTCTATAAATAATATTATAGATAGACTCTATAAAACTATAGCTATATTTAATAAATATTTATAAGCTTGCTAAAAGATAGCTTTAAGAATTATAAAATACTAAAGAATAAAGTATAGTATATATAGAAGATAGTAATATCTCTATAGTAAAGCTATATTTATAATAACCTTATATATATAGAGTAGATTATAAAGAAGTCTTAGAAGAGTAGTTAGTATTTATCTAACTATAGCTATAGTAGATACTATAGTAGTAGCTAGAATAGATATAGTAATAGAAGTAGTATTAATAATAAAGAGTAACTTCTTAATAATATTTCCTACTATATTATTAACTAAAGCCTTTTTAAAGATAAAAGCTAAGTAATCTAAGTTTATTCTATAGTATTTATATTTTTTAAGAAACTATATACTCTCTCTAATAGTATTATTCTAGATAATTATAGAGCTCTCTATATTATTAATAATAAGAGAAAGCTAGTTTCTAGTATCTTTATATACTTATATAATAATAAGGTAATTAAAGTTAGTAATATAAGTATACTAATTATTAAGAGGGGTACTTAGATTATTTAGAGTATATTTAAAGATATCTTAATAGATAAAAAGAGCACTCTAACCTTAAATAATATTACTATTATTAAAAATATATATATTAATATTATCTTAGAAATACTCCTCTTTAAGATAAGTATCTAGTATAATAGCTATAACTACTCTTTATAGTTTAATAAGCTAGATAAGTTTACTTATATAAAGCAGCTACTATATAAGAGTAACCTAGTTTTCTTTAAATATAACTCTATCTCTGCCTGTTTACCTAGTCTAAGTATTTCTATAAGTAGTATAGATATTATAGCTCTCTTAAATAACTAGAAGCTAATATACCCTTTATACTACTATATAGCTAAAAGGTTTAATAATATATAACTATAGTATCTCTAAGCTAGTTATTTAAGCTAGAGCACTCTTAAATACCTTATATATAATACTTAGAGAGTAAGGATTAAGACTCTATTATATATTTAATATAAATTCTATACTTAAGTATATACTTAGTAAGTTATTTTATATAATATATCTAAGACTAGATCTCTCTATTCTTATTACTATATAGCTTAGAACCTCTTTAATTACTAAAAGCTTAGCAAAGTATATACCTAAATACTCCTTATTAAAGATAAGTATAGTAAAAGACTCTTTAGAATTTCCCTAGTATTAAAAGAGTATAATAAAGTGTTTAAGGCACTCTAGATATTAAAATACTAAGTATAAAGATAGTAGAAACTTACTATCTATAAAATCTACTATAATATTAAGTATACTATTATTACTATATAAGGCTTTACTTAGTATAAATAATAAGCAGAGAAGCTTAGAATTAATCTTAAGCTTTAATTAATAAACACTAAGAAGTTTATAGATAATAGAGAGTATACTAGCTTAGAAATTATTCTAAAAACACTTATAATATTAATAGCTACTTACTTACTAAAATACCTTATCTTAGAGACTTAGAGAGTAGCAGTCTTTATCTTTAATATTAGCCTATATATTATAAATAACTAGTAAAGCTCTATTTAGATAGAACTTAAGTAGTTTTAAAACCACTTTTAATAGTAATAACTAGACTTTATACTTACTATATACTAAGATCTATATCTATACTAGGGAGGCTTATATATCTATAGCTATAAAGCGTACTTCTTTAAAGAGAGTTATAAAAAAGGTATTAAGAGATACTATTATAAAGTTAACCCTAGAGCCTATTTTAGATACTTTATAGAATATATACTAAAAATATATAATCTATATAGGATCTAGATTTCTATACTTAACTAGGTTATTATTATATATAATATATATTTTAATAAGTTAAAATTCTACTCTCTAGATAATAAGAAGGAGGCTATAGATATTTAGAGTGCCTAGATAATTATTAATAAGATTAAAATACCTATTATATTCTCTAATATAGTTCTTAAAACCTTAGAAATACTTAATAAAGTAAATATTAACTTTATAATAAATAAATAAACTATTAGTAGGCTTAAGTTCTCTATACTAGCTACTTTCTATAGTTTAGAAGTATCTCACACTACTACTATAATATAGTCTAAGAGTATACTAGCTAGAATATAGAGAGAACTACTTATTCCTAAATAAACTTCTAATTCTAAAAGTATACTAGAATTAAGTTTAAACCCTTTTATAATACTAAAGCTTTACCCTAAAGTATAGTATATTATTACTAAGAATATAGATCTATATTTATTTATTTTAAATACTTAAAAACTAGCTACTAAAGTATCTATAAAGAAGAAGAGCTTATAATAATCTAGATAAAACTCCTCTTTAGTAGCTAAAATAGATTTCTAACCTATCTATTATTAATACTAATAGATTAACTATAAATCTCTAATATAATAAAGTATTAGAGAGTAGTATTTAAGAATCTTTATAACTCTTTATTTAGAAAAAAGCTTACTAAATAACTACTAAAACACTTTCTTTATAACTTTTATATCTAATTAGTATAAAGCTATTATAGAAAGCACTCTTATATATAAATCTCTATACTTTACTATTATAATATATCTATAGAATAACTCTAAGATATACTTAAATACTAAGTAGAAGATAATATATTTTATAGAAAACCTCTTAAAGTCTCTAAGTAACTATTTTAAAGCTAGAAAGCTAAGAGAGCTGCTCTAAGATATATTTTAAGAAGCTCTAAATAAGGAAATTAATAAGCTTATAGTTAAAAAAACCTAATATATTATTAACTAGTCTAAGATATACTTAAAGTCTCTTTTCTTAAAGGAGATATATATCTATAAGTTCTAAGGTAATTACTTTAATATCTATAAAGCATAAATCTATATATAAGGAAATATATAAGATACCTCCTCTCTTAGCTTAATCTATATTACTATATTTATAGCCTAAAATCTATATATAGTAATAGTAATTATAGCTTAGTTTAACTATAAAATACTCTAATTTAATATTATTAATATATTTCTAAATATAGATATTAACCTAAATAGAGAGCTAGTTACCTACTACTTTTTAGATAGCTTTAAAGAGGTTAGTAAAGTTATAAAGCTTAATAAAGCTCTATATAACTTAAAAAATATATCTCTTTTATAATATAAGGAATTCTATATAGCTTTATATAAGCTTAGGCTCTCTCTATATAATAAGAAGCTCTACCTTTTTTAAGATAAGTACTATAAAGTTCTAATTCTATTCTATATTAATAATATCCTTATTCTATTTTATTAAAACTATATTTCTAAAGCTTAGGAGCTTATATAAGAGATTAAGAAACTATATAAACTATATAAACTAAGCCTTATTAAATAGTACCTTAGAATATATATTATATAAAACTAAGTAGCTAAAAAGATTTACCTAGTTTATAATTAGTATATTAAGACTATTATAGAGCACTCTAGGCTCTATAATAATATCTACCTAAACACTTCTATATTAATTATTAAGCTTATAAAGAACCTTAGTAAGGCTATAACTACTAAAGTTAAGAACTACTAATTACTTATTAGAAGTATTCTATATATAGTAATAATAATATAACTTAAAGTAGCCTTTACTATAGTATAACTCTCCTGCTTTTTTATAAATTTAAGTATATAGCACTTTACTATAATAAGGTAGTATATATAGTATTTCTATATAACTTACTACTTTATAATCTACTATAGTAGCTTAGGGGGTAATAAAGAGACTTCCTTATTACTAATTACTAATAATATCTTATTTATTAATAATAAAGAGACTTATAGATTATTATAAAACTATATAATAATACTTTTTAGAGATATAATTTAGTAAAAAGCAGCTTATTAAGTAATAGTTATAATATCTATAACTAAAGCAGAGCTTCTAAGCCTTAAATATATTACTAAAGAGATAATAGCTCTTCAAAGGTTATACTGTAACCTTACTTTAGAGCTTAGAGATATTTAGAAAGTCTATTATAATAATTAGTAGACTATTTAACTAGTAGTTAGAAAAGAAAAGTATATTTTAACCTATCTATAGTATATTAATATTTAAAATATATAGCTATACTAAGAGTATATAAAGAGCACTTTTAAAATACTCTATATATCTATAAATAAGATACTAATAGATAGACTTATAAAAAGCCTTTTCTAAGCTAAGTTTAAATATTTCTAAGTATTACTAAACCTAGTAAATACTTACTATATTATTATAATAAAGAGAAAGTAAGTTTAAGAATATAGAATAAAGCTTTATTAAGCCTAAAGGTTAGTAAATATTATCTATAAAGCTATAGCCTCTCTATATATAATAGCTAGTAAGACAGAATAGTACAGATAGCCCAGTTTAGAGAGTGCCTAGACTAGTATATTAGTTAGCATATTATAGCAGGACTTTTGCCTTATTAAGAGCAGAGAAGAGAATAGAGAATTATTATTAGTTAGCAGCATAACAGTTTATCTTATTATTTTAAAAGCTTTTATCACTTTTACTTAATAAATTATATCTATTAAGTTTATAGTTATAATATAGCCCCCTATAAAAAAGACTATAACAAATTCACCCAGTTTATAGGTATAATTTGGGAAACACTATAGAGGCACTTTAACCTATACCCTCTACTAGTTAAGGATAATAATATAAAAACTCTATATATTCCTGCTAGTAAGTAAACTCTTATATAAAGTTAGACACACACTCTAGCTAAATAGACTAGTAGAATAGTAATAGTATAGGTAACACTATGCTATATATAATAGAGCTAATTATATTAGAGCTAAGTAGGCTACTAAGACTCTTATAGTAATACCTTTTAGTAAGGTACTATAAAAAACACCTAAAAGGTAAACCTTTTAGTAAGGTAAATACTACTATATAAAACATTTAATAACTCCTTGCCTAAAGGTTAACCTTTTAGCAAGGTATATATAAGAGATAACTCCTTAACCTCCTAAAAGATTCTTATAGCTAGAAGTATAAAAAGCTCTGCTACTATAAGCAGGGCTTTATATCTATTCCTCTCCCTTATTCTTATTAACTTATAATAAATTCTCTAAGATAGTAGCACTATATTTAGTATATTAATATACTAGATATATATAAGGTATATCTATTATTACTAGTAATATAAACCAGATTGCTATAGAGTTTAGTATTAATATAATTAATAAAAACTCCTCTTTCTTAAACTAACCTAGTCTATATAAAGAGTATATTATTAATATAGCTCTTAGAAGAGCGTACCTTAATACCCCTATAGGGGATATCTATATATATAATTAAATTATATATAAATAAGTAAATATTATAGTAGAAGTTAAATAGATTATTACACACCCTATCTATTAGCCCTTCTTTAAACAGGCCCTCTATAATACTAAGGCAGAGGTAGCTCTATAAGGATTAGTAAGTATAGCTTATACTAAACAGAGAGAGCATTATTAATAATAGCATAGCTAGTGGATAAAGCAGTAATAGAGGTAGTATTAGTAGTATAGGTAATAGGTAAGAGGATAAGTTAATAGTTTAGTAGTCTATAGTAATTAAGTAATTAAAAACTATATTATTATTAAACTATAAAGTTAAGAATTATAAGGCTATAGATAGATATATATAAGTATAGCTATAGTTAAGATAGTTATAATTATATAACTAAAGGCTATATATATTATTAGGAGGTATAGCACAGAGTTAGAAGGTCTGTTATAAAGCAGGTAAAATCACTATATAGTGGCTAGAGGCTAAATTATATCTATAATAAGGTTATTATACTTAGAGAGATCCTTTTCTTTATTCTAGAGCCTCTAGATATAAAGCTATAATATTATAATATTTCTATATAAGTATATAGGAGTGTGTGGTTTTATTATTTTTATCTTAAGGTTCTTAGTCTATTTTAATAGTACTTAGAGGTAGATTCTTCTCTCTTAAAACTCTCTCTATAGTGCTTAAAAGGAGTATACTTCTATACTATATAAACAGGCTTATATTTAATATAGAACTATAATATATTATTCTAACTACTTAATAAAATATTAACTTTATAAACTTAGTAGCTATAATAACAGGCTTTATAAAATAATATTTAAAAGTCTTTTTATAAATCTAATCTAAGAAAACACTAGGTATAATAGCTATATAGTTAGAGTTTTTAAATAGAAATACTTAAGACCCTGAGAATCTAGCTATAATAGCTTTAGACTTTACTAGATTAAAAAGTTTTCTCTTTTTTTCTTAGTTCTTATAAAGGTAGAGCTAGTATCTACTTTCTATAACCTAGAACCTAATAATTAGTAATAAAGCAATAAATTAATAATACTAGTTAGGCTAATAAGCTTAACTAAGAAAATTTAGGCTCTATCTTAGTTACTATATAGTTAATATCTATAGGATTAAGGAAATTATAGTATTATACTATTTATAAAAAAGAATAGAAGAGAGTTTATAAACTTATAGATAGAATAGAGACTATAACTACTTCTAGCTATATTAAGAAGGAGAGCTTATATATATATAAGAAGAATAGAGGCTATAACTACTTCTAGTCTATAATTTATAATTACTACCTAGAAAGAGAAGGAGATTAAAGCTCTCTTTCTCTCTATCTACTTAATTATTATAGATTAAGTTACTATATAACTCTTCTCTTTTATTATTAGATAATTTAAATATTAATAAACTTTAGTATTAATACTAATATTAAATTATAATAAATTATATTAACTACTTATTATACTATATCTAAGTAATACTCTAAGAAATCTAGAGAAGCTCTTAAAGTTAGTATATCTACTTTAAACTTTTCTAGCTTTAAGAACTATATTCTAGGTATAAAACCCTTTAAGAAAGCTATATTTAAGAATATTTAGAAATAAGCTCTTTGCTTTACTATTATAGATAATAATAGATCTAAGAAGTCTTTACTTTTATAGTTTTAAAGCACTAAGATTAGTTACTAGATCTATATTAGTGAGAATATCTATAATAAGTATAAGAACTATAGAAGTATAGCTCCTCTTAGACTATAGAGAGCAGATCTAAGTTAGTAACTAAATAAGGTTATATCTATAAAGGCTATTACTATACCTTTTATAGAAGATTTAGCCTCTCTGCTTACTATTAGCACTATAGAGGTAATTAAGAAATTAGTTAAAGCTATATAGAAGTAGTATACTATTACTCTAATTATCCTTTATAGTTTAGAAGCCTCTAAGTTTACTAGTAATAATATTTCTAACTTTTTTAAGAATTACCTATTTTATACTAAGCTTTATAGATAGGATAAGAAGAAGATAATTACTCTAGTTAGCTAGCACTATATTAAGGTCTATTAGCAAACCTTTAAGAGTATTTCTACTTAATATAATAATTAGCTCTCTCTTAAGGATAATCTTTATAAAATATATAGTATTATAAACCTAAATACTTAACTAAATCTTAATAAGAAGCTTTAAAGCCTTATTTCTAGTCTAGAGATTAGTAATCCTAGCTATATTTCTAAGTTTCTTACTAAAGTTAGTAACTTTTAGAATAGAATAGCTAAAAGGAGACTTTCTATACTACTTAATATAAAGATTAACTATATTATCTTTTACTACTTTTCTAAGTAAACTATAAAGTATATCTTAAAGATTCTCTATAAAAACTATAAAAGTTTTCTTTTAGTTTCTTAGATCTAAATAGAGGTTATAATTACTAAATAGGTTTAGTTTTAATAAATATATATATAACTATAAGGTATTAGAGAGAATACTCTAACTAGTATACTAGTTACTATATTTAAGTATAAGTAATTAAGAGTATTATCTATAAAAGCTAAGCTAAAGAATAAGATAACTAATATTTCTAACTAGAAAGCCTAAGTAGATAACCTTATAACCTACCTTAAAGATATAGAGATTAAGCAGATTAGAACTAGGTATTATACTAATACCTCTTAATATAACTATACTATTAATAAAGTTAGTAAATATATTACTAATATAACTAATATCTAGTCTATATAGGAGCTCTTATAGTATAACTATTATAGTAATAACTTTTATAACTATAGCTCTATATATAGAAAGCATAGCTATATACTCTTTAATCTAAGAAGAGATAGTTACTTAGACTCTATAAACCTTAAATCTTACTACTAGCTAAAACCTCTAAGGTTTATAGAGACTATTAACTCTAATATCTACTATATCTATAGTGAGAAAAGATATCTTACTAGGAATTATAAAGCTACTAGAGCCTTCTCTAATATAAAACTATACTTATTTTATAGAAGCTATTAGTAGATTAGTGCTTTATAGAGTTCTCTCTATATTTAGGTTTTTAATAAAGAGATTAATAAAGGCTATTAATAAGGCTAGTATAACTTAATAATTATTTCTTTTCTAATTCTTATAGCTAGTATAGATAAGACTAAGTAGCTAGAAGCTAGTATTCTTACCCTTTATAGATACTTTCTATATCTTTAAGAAGTTAAGTTCTAGCTTAAAAGCTATAAGCAGTTTAATAAGTATATCTAATATACTATATAAGGAACTCTAAGACTCTTAGTTTCCGCTTTAGCTATAAAAACCCTTTCTATTAGTATAGTAACCTTAAATACTATCTATAATATTCTTAATATCTATATACTAGCTCTTAGTATTCTAGCTATTATCCTCTCTATAGATATTAATATTAATACTATAACTAGATTATAAACTTAGAATTACTATTTAATACTTTATCTCACTACTAGATCTAAGAAGAGGGTCTATATTATAGACCTAAATATAACTTATTTTCCCACTTTATCTCTAAAACTTTATATTAAGGAAGTTATAAATAAGGATAAGAATACTTTAGTTAATAATAGCTTCTTAGAAGCTGCTAAAACCCCTTAACCTAAATCTTTTATTATAATATTAGAGAGCTAAATACTTGCTAAAGACCTATAAGCTAAGTAAGTAGATAGAAAGGTTACTATCCCAGAATCCTTTCTTTACTAGGTTTAGTATAACTATAATAATATAGTTTATAAATATATAAAGCTAGTTATCTAGAACTATCTCTAGTAGAATAGTAATTAATAGCTAGATATATTTATACTTATAGAGAGAAACCTACTTAGCTATATTATAAAAGCCCCTAGATTAAGTAGCTAACTTATATAAGAGATTAGGTATTAAAATAATATATAAATAAACCTAACCCTTATATTCTAGTATAAAGCACTCTTATAAATAGAAGTTAGTACTATTAAGGCTTATATTTAAGCTTAAGTTTATAAAGAGGAGGCTATAGTAGTTTAGATACTTTATAAAGCTACTATACTAAACTAAGAATAGGGTTTATATATAATCCTCTTTTACTTAGTATCCTACCTAACTCCCTTTTCTTTAACTAGCCTCTTTTTCTTCTTTATAGATATAATCTATAGTTTCTAAGCCTTTATAAATAGCCTAGCACTTTCTATCTTTAGTTAACTACCTCTTTATAGTATAGTAAGTATTAATATAATAGATATTATTCTGTCTAGTACTTAATCTAAGGAGAACCTTAATATATTAGTTACTTCCCTTAATAATTTAGTAAAGTATCTATGCTATACTATAGTTACCTACTAGCACTAAGTTCTTACTATATAAGACTTTATTATATTATACTTCTAGGTTACTATAAGGATTAGCTAGTCTATATACTTAGAGCAGTATAGAATTATTAATACTAATACTACTATTAATATTATCTCTGAGAAATATATTAGCTATAATAGTATATAGGAGAGTATTATCCCTATATATCTTAGAGTCTAAGGCTTTATAAATATTTAGACTATAGTAACTTTTAAGAGTATTATAGTTAAGGATATCTATATTAGTAGTTATTATATATTTAATATTCTCTTCTTTATTAACTTATATAGTAAGATATCTAAAAATATAATTCTTAGAGCTCTATTTATTATATATATTAAGATAATACTAGAATACTTACTAACTTAGATAATTAGTATCTTTTAGACTAGTAATTAGAAGATCTATACTTCTTTAATATTCTATAATTTAGATTCTATTAGTTACTTTACTACTATTCTCTCTAACTCTACTAGCTTTTCTTATACTTAGTAAGCCTATTTAATTTTTATAGAGGAGGGAAAATAGAGGCTACTACTACTAATCTTAATATAATAGCTAGCTTAGTAATTATAGAAATTAATAAATAACTAAGTAAGAGTTTATAGCTATAGCTTTATAATCTAGAAAATTAGTCTAGCCTATATATATTAGAGGAGGTAATATTAATAGTAGAGGCTAATTTACTAAAAAGCTTTAACTTTCTAGTCTAAGAGAAGTTAGAGAAGAATAAGGAGGTTTTAGTAATATTTAATAAAAACAGTAATATCTTCTATATAGTACTTAAAGTCTCTCTTAAGCAGGCTATTATACTAAGAATAGAAGTAGTTATCTAGGCTATTTTAGAATTATAAGAATATGCTTCTAGATATTAATTTTATAAAGAAAAGCTATACTATAACTATTATAAACTCTTTTTAAAGAAGTTTTATAAATATTACTACTAAAAAAAGAAAAAGAAAGCTAGCTATATAGATTCTAACTATATATCTAGCTATAAAGTAGAGGAGGTTTTAGTATTTCTAACTAATATTCTAAGTAAACCTCTCTTTTTCTAAAAATAAGATAGAGATAGAAACTAGCTAACTTATTAATAAAAAGAAGAGCTAATCCTTACTAAGCTATATAATAATACTAAGCTTATATTATTTAGAATAGCTAAGCACCTTCTTATATATAATAGAGCTACTCTTTTTAGAGACTAGAAAACTACTATTAATATCCTTAATATAAGAGGATCTAAGTATATTAAAGCTCTTAGCTATATAGTTAAGGGATTTAACTCTATTATCTAGAAGTATTATAAAAAGTAAGTAGTATATAAAACTAACTTATTAAAGTTTATAACTAATAAAAAGCTTTAGAAACTTCTCCTTTTTACTAAAATATATCTCTTACTCTTTATAAATCCCTTTAACTTAGAATAGAGAATTAGATTTAATATAGCTAATATTTCAATATACTATTAGTTTTATTAAAGAGAGAACCTCCTAGAAAAGATCTTAATAAGAATCTAAAATAAGCTAAGAACTAATTATATCTATAATAATACTCTATCCTTTATATATAGAGAGGTTAATATAATATATAAGATAAAAGATAAGAAAGTTTAGTTAGTTAATAACTTATCTTTTAATAGCTTAGTATCTAAGAGAGATCTAGAGTAAAAGTTAAAAACCTAGATAAAAGTAAAAGAAAGCCTTAGATTAGTATTAGAGAATATCTTTATAAACCTTATTTAACTAAAGTTTTTAACTATTTCTAAGAAAAAGTAACTTATAGTAGAGTAACTTAATAAGATTTTAGTAATAGTAAACTATCTTAATCTAAAAGAAAAAAAGCTTCTCTCTAAAGTTCTAAGTAAGAGAGAGAAAGCTCTTATATAGAGTTTTAAGTATTATAGATCTATTTATCTATCTATAGCTTCTCTATAAGTAATTAGAGTTATTTCTTATAAAGCTTAGTAAGTAAGAAGTATATTAATCCTAAAAGTCTTAAAGAGTAATATAATAATAATTCTAAAAAATAAACTAAAGAAAAGTATTTTTAAGTAAAGTTATATAGCTTACTAAAATTTCTTCTTCTTAGTTAAAAAGAAGAATAAGAAGATATATCTTATTAACTCTATAATAAAGATTAATACTATTACTCTATATAATATAGCTCTACTTTCTTTTAGTAATAAGTTCTTAGAAAACTTTATAATATACTAGCTTCTCTTATTATTAGATTTCTTTTCTAGGTATAACTAAGTTCTATTAGATCTATTTAGCTATAATATTATAACCTTTATAATACTAATTAGCCTCCTTTAGATATATACTCTATCTTAAAAAGCTACTAATTCTATAGTTTAGTTTATAAAAGTTATAATATAAATCCTATATAACCTAATTCTAACCTACTATAAAGCTTTTCTTAATAATATAGCTATTAAGAACTCTATCTTAAAATATAATAATAAAAAAGTTCCTAGTTACCCTAGATTATATAGATATATTCTAAAGTATATCTAGAATATTAATAAGGTTCTTATTAATATTAAGTTAGCTAGCTATACTATTACTATTAAGAAATTATAGTAGGCTTAGTAATCTATTACTATTATAGAATATATTTATAATATTAGTAGCTAAAAGCTAGAAAAGTTAAAGATTATTAAGATTAAGAAATAGGAGGTCTATAATAACCTTACTAATCTTAGATCTTTTCTTAGTATTATAATATTCTATTAGATTTAGATTTAGGGATTTTTAGCTATAGCTAGGCTACTTATAGTATTTCTAAAAAAGAATACTCTATTTAAATAAAACTAGCCTTAGTAGTTAGCTATAGATACTCTTAAAAACTAACTTATTTCTGCTCCTATTCTTATTAAGCTTAACTATAGTATTAATATAAGCAAAATCTACCTTATAGTTAATACTAATAACCTTAGTTAGAGTATTATTCTTAGTTAATATATTAATAGTAAGTATATAGTCTCTAGATATAAGAGTAGCTTATAGACTAATATAGAGCTAAATTATAATATTAAGAAGAAGAAGTTAAGAGGTATACTTAAAGCTCTTAAATAAGTCTGCTTTTATCTCTATAATTACTACTTTATACTAGAAATAGATACTAAGACCCTTATTACTTAACTTAATAGCACTATCTCTAACCTACCTAGAGCTCTTATTATCTAATAGATCTTATAGATTTATATATTTAACTTTAAAGTTAAGTATCTATCTAGAAGCTAGAACACTATAGCTAATAGATTATTTTATAAACTTAGTAAACTATTAAATAAGCTTAACTAGAATACTAAAGGGAAAATTAATAACTAGATTAATAAGTAAGTCTTCTTTATAGACCTAATTACTATCTCTTTCTTTAATAAAGTATAAATAGATAGAGATAGAGTTTACTCTATTAAGATCCTTACTACTAAAGTTAATAATATCTTATAAAAGTCTCTAAGACTTATAGATATTTCTAATACTATACTAAATAGCTCTTTATACTAGAATTACTGCTTATACTAAATTACCTACTATCTTAGTATTTTAAGATAGCTAGATAGAATTAAGCTTAGTTTATACTATAAGTTTAAGGAGGAGGCTGGGAAGTTCTTTTTAAAGAATAAGTTATTATTTATATATCTTAGTATATATAAGCCTACTCTATAATAAGTTATAGATAATTTATAGATCTAAACTAAGCTTATTATAAAAGTATATTAAGAGAGTGGATATAGAGAATATAATATAGTTATTAAACAGTTAGTAGAGTAGGATTACTAATAAGGCCTCTATTAATAAGTTAGTAAATAAGTCTATACTTATAAAGATTATTAGAAATATAGATCTAAGTATATAGATAACCCTTACTATTTCTTAGCACTCTTAGAGCTGCTATTTACTTATATAGTATTAGATATATAGAAGGTTAGTAAATAGGATATAGTTAAAGCTTAGTACTTTCTAACTAAATAAGTAGAGGCTTAGTAAATATAGTAAGCTAACTCTTACCTTATTACTAAGTTTATATAGAAGGATATTATTTATTACTATAGGCTCTATAATATACTTATTATTAATAGAGGCTCTAAGAATAAGGATATAGTTATTAAATTTAACTATAAGTATAAGCTTAAGCAAAAAGTTACTACTATCTATAACCTATATACTAATAGCACTATTAAAGTTAGCTACTAGACTATTATATATACTCTTACTACTTAGATAAAAAATATAGATAAGGACTTCTAGCTATCCTTTTAAGCTATACTATTTATTAATAGGACTTCTATTAGGGCCTTAACTAGCTATAGCTCCTTCTACCTACTCTATAAATATAAAGCTATAACTCTAATAGAGACCTTTATACTAACCTAGAAAGTATTAGTATAGAACTAGGTAATAATATCTAAGGAGAAGCTCTTTATATAGATAAGAGCTTTTAAATAGCTTAATAAGAACTATACTATAGTATAAAAGATAATTATAGCTTAGTATAAGTATATTATAGATAGGTTTAATTACTAGAAACGCTATATTTAATATAGCTAGAAATTAGAAATAGGTAACCTTATCTTAGTATTTAATATTAAATAGTATATAGATAAGTCTTTAAATACTAAGCTTAACTACTATTAAAAAAGCCTCTTTAGGATCTATTTAAAGACTCCTAATAACGCTTTATATTAGCTTAAGACTCTTATAGAGAAACCCTTTTATAGATTAACTTATACTAGGAACTGCCTAAAGAAGTTTATTAAGGCTCTAGAAGGTTTTTAGAAACTAAAAGATATTAACTAGTATAGACTTAACTTTATAGACTAACTTAATAAGATTTACCCTACCTATAGTTACTTCTACTTTAATAAAGGTAATAAAGAAGAAGTAGAGAAACCTTTTACTAATTCTAATAATACTAACTCTCTATTAATAAGTAATCTAGATAGTAATATTTTATAGTAGATTATATACTTAGTAATATATTTATAGGCTCTAAAAGAGGCTTTTAACTAAATAAGAGTAATATATAAACTTTATATAGAGCTTTAGCTATTTAATCTAGTTAGAAATAGTTAGTATACTAAGATAGGAAATAACACTATATAACCTATTAGAATTAGCCCTATTATAGAGAATTAGGCTCTTTTATATCTATAATAGATAAAGCTTCGGCCTCTAGCCACTGCACAGTGATTTTACCTGCTTTGTAACAGACCTTCTAACTCCGCGCCGCGCCTCCTAACAATATATACAGCCTTCAGTCTCAGCCCCGTTATATGCAGCGCGGCGTTGCCCGCGCCGTTACTGTTCCGCTAGTCTATTTAGCCAGAGCATATATCTAACTTTATACAAGGGTTTACTTACTAGCAGAAATATATTAGGTTCCTGTATTATTATCCTTAACTAGTAGAGGGCATAGATTAAAGTGCCTCTATAGTGTTTCCCAAATTATACCTATAAACTGGGTGAATTTATTATAGTCTTTTTTATAGGGGGCTGTGTTATAACTATAAACTTAATAAATAAAGCTTATACTCTTAGAGAGAGCCTTACTATACTCTCTACCTTAATTACTTAATTATAATTTCCTAGCTTAGTATATTAAACTAAACTATAGAGATAATACTAAGGCTAGCCTATTTATATCTATATTATTCTACTTACTATTTAAGTCTACCCTTATATCTTTATAAACCTAATCTTATTAATAAAGATAGTATTAAGTCTAAGTATTATTATTATATTAGGAATTATACTACTAAGATTACTACTATACTTATTGTAAGTTCTGCTATATAGAACCTATTAGGAGTATACTATAACCTTTTTAGTAATCAGTATACCCTATTTCTCTTTATTACTGCCTAGATATTCTATACCTTATCTTAGAAAACCCCCTCTTTATAGCCTTCTATTTTAACTAGATAGCCTCTTACTTTAAGCATTAGATTCTAACTTATTATTATTTAAAAGGTTTTTAAGTTATAGTTTAACTTTAATAATTTAGCTATATCTATAATACCTAGCTAGTTATTTCTATACTGCTCCTAGATTAGACTTCTATACTTAGTATTCTAAGGGGAATATATCTCTATATAATATTATATTATTTTATATTATCTATCTGCTCTTCTTTAGTTTCTGCTTCTATAGTAATTATTTATCTATTTTATATTTATAATAATATTCTTGCTTTTAAATTAACTCTTTGCTTATTCTCTTATATAGCTATAGCTTTATATAGATAGTTAGATTAGTAAGTTTCCCTAGCTATAAATAGTTATATTATTAAAGAAACTAGAGATAAAGAAACCCTCCTATCTATATTTAAGGTGCTCTACTATATTAGAAAAGTATTATTATAGCTAGTTAATTTTACCTAATTTACTAAGACTTTATATAATTTTTCCTAGTTTTTCCTAATTTTTCCTATATCTTTTATATAGAGTATATATATTAAAGTATTTTAAGGTTAAATAAGGAGGATATTATTTATTAATTTATATTTTTAGGTCTATAAAGATTACTAAGTATATAGAACTTTATATTAGTTCTTCCTTTTTCTCACCTTTCTCTTTTAAATCCTAGTTAGGATTTTAAGCTACTCCTTCTTATTAGAAATAGAGATATCTAAATTAGCTAGAGAGTAACTAGTAAAAATAAATAGTAACCTAGACTTATACTTTTTTAGCTAAGTTTTATAATACTTTATTATAGTTTTAAATCCTAGATAAGTTACTCTAAATCTCTCTATAGTCTACTAGTTAATCTAGAACTAAATAACTACTTCCTTAAACTTACTACTCTATTACTCTAGATTATTTATACTATAGCTAAAAACCTTATAGTTTCTCTTAGAATTAAAGAAATACTTAGAATCTTATTTATAGTAAAGATAGTTAGTATAAATATTACTAGATATACTTATATACTTAAAGTATAGCTTATAAATCTAAGCTTTAATAGCTTTATTATAGAGAGAGTAAGCATACTATTTATAACTACTATAAGAAACTATATTATAACCTCTATTAGCTTAAATATAGAAGCTATAGCTAATCTTAGATTTATTAGAATTAATTATCTTTACTAACTAAAGTTTAAAGATATCTATAACTACTAAGGTAATAAAAATATATTTATAGAATAGTAGTCCCTTCTCTATTATACTTTAGTAATAAAAACTAGTATAAGCCTCTTAGAACTAATAGATAATAATCTTATAGTTATTTAAAGGTAGGACTTTTATATAGAAATCTACTTTATAGTATAGCTAGAAAGGCTCTAGAAGCTTAAGTAAGTACTATATAAGAAATACTATAACCTATATAAAAAGGTTAGTAATATATAAAGTAAGAGCTAAAAAGATAAGACTACTTACTATAAAGGTGTTAATAGAGAGCTTAATATATAGAGGAGAGTTATAGTCTCTCTTATTAAAGACTAGTTTATTTATAAAAAGCTAGAAAATATACTTTCTTAGCTAAGTTAGTATATAAAGATTATTAAGGTTTCTAATAAAAGCTATAACTAATAAGTATTAAAGAAGGCTTAAGGTTATACTTTATAGATATAAAAAAGGGATTACTATTTCTATTATATTATAGAGAAAGAAGAAAAAGCTAGAGAGAGCTAGAGAAGATTTAGTTATATAACTTAGTTACTCTACCTCTTACTAAATTATTTACTTAAAGAGTTAAGTCTTTTTTATAGTTAAGATTAATTAGATAAGAAAAGGAGTTAACCTTTATAACTACCTCTTCCTACTATCTATTCTTATTCTATTTCTTTATCCTAGTTAGTTAATAATTAGTAACTAGTAGCTTACTCCCTTTAATCTATATATAAATAAATACTTTATCTCTCTTAATATAAATAGATTTAACCTATTAATAATTAATTTAATATTATAGCTTAGCTTAATTTATAATCTAAGCTCTCTTTATAGATATTTAACTATAAATTCCTACTCTAATCTATACTTATCTATATATAACTCTTCTTTATAATATTATAGATCTTTACTCTTCTATACTACTTATATATCCTTCTCTTCTTACTAAAAGCCTTAATTAAGTCTTTAATTACCTCTATTTACTCTATTCTTAATAATATCTTTATCTAAGAGTTCTTCTACTAAGATTACTAATATCTAGGTTAAGGAGGTATTTCTTATTACTACTTTAGAGAAGTTTTCTTAGAAATAAGATAAATAGAATAGTAAGCTCTTAGAGACTATAGTTATACTTACTAACTTTATTCTCTTTAAAAAGACTTTAAACACTTTAGTTATAAGGATTAATAAGCAGTACTTAGCTAGATAAATACTCTCTTTCTATTTCTAATTTCCTCTTAAGCTAAATAAGAACCTTAAGTATAAAGAGCTTTAATAGCTTTATTTTAGTATCTTTATAGCTTAACTCTATATTTATCTCTAATAGCCTTAACTTACTAAGTTTTAATAATTAGACTAGACTAAAGGGAATAAAAAAGGGCTAGTTATTATAGTTAACTTATAGCCTCTAGCCACTACACAGTGATTTTACCTGCTTTGTAACAGACCTTCTAACTTTGCGATATTCAGAGGGTTTGCTTGCTAGCAGGAACATATAGGGTTTCTGTATTGTTATCCTTAACTGGTAGAGGGTATAGGTTAAAGTGCCTCTATAGTGTTTCCCGAATTATGCCTATAAACTAGGTGAATTTATTATAGTCTTTTTTGCGGGGGGCTGCGTTGTAACTATAAACTTAATAGTTAACTTATTTAATCTATAAGAAACTATTTAAACTCAGACTTTCCCTTTAGCCTCTAATATAGAAACTAGTTTTTAACTTCTTATTTATAATCTCTTTAATAGAATTAGCCTTATTAAATAATACTATATCTCTACTTATACTAAAATTAAAGATAGTAAGACTACTATATAAAAAAGCTAGCTTACTATACTTATTTTCTAATTACTAGCTAAGAAAAATGCTAGTAAAGAGGTAGTTTTCTATTTTATCTTACTTATTAACTAACTTTTAGGCTTTTTCTATTTCTATAATAACTTCTAGTATAATAAGAGAGTAAAGTTATATCTTAAAATACTAATTAGGTTTATAATAGCTATCTATAAGCTTCTTAATAGTATAATATCTATTCTTAAGTGCTTAGTTAAAGTTATTTAAGCACTCTAACTTTAAGAAGGGTAGCTATAGATATTAAATATACTCTACCTTAAGTAGCTTTACTACTATATATAACTAGGATTAGCTAAGTACTAAACTAGTTCTTTCTTTAAAGAGATCTTTAATATATAGATAAATTAAATTACTTTTAAGTTCTATAATAGAGATTTAGAGATAGATAGTATAGTCTTCCTAACTCTATTAAGAACTACTAATAAAGCTAAGTATATTAAAAAGATTATCTCTCTACTATATAATAAGAAGATTTAGAAAATAATTTATACTTAGAACTTTATAGTCTCTAACTCTATATCTATAAATAGATTAACTTTAATATAGCTCTATCTTAGATATCTTAAAATACTTAACCTTAACTTTAAAGTATCTATACTTAATATTTAAGTTATAGAAGCTTTTATATCTATTCATATATTTATTAAGCCTTTTATAGATCTAAATCTAAGTCTACCTAAAAACTATAATACTAGGGTAAGAGATATTATTAATAATTACTCTATAATTAATATTATATAAAACTATATCTACTAAAATAGGATTATCACTACTATATATTAAGAAAATAGATAAATAGGGGAGAGAGCCTTTAACCTTTATAATAATACGCCTTCTCTTTATCTAGGTCTTAGTTCTTACTATATTAATAACTCTAAATAGCTAATCTATATTAATAACTCTTATAGTAGCCTAGAACTCCTAGTTATAGATTTAGTTAGTAATCTAGAATTATTAAAGAATAAGATAGAGGAAAAGAGAGTATCTAACTAGTATATTAAGTTAAGTTAGAATACTATACTATCTTTATAGATCTAATTCTACTATAGATTTAATATAACTAGAGAATAGGCTAAGTAGCCTCTATTAATTACCTAATACTATCTTACTTATCTCTATAATATTTAAGGAAAACTAGTAATAGAAACCTATTTTAAAGTAGAAGAGATATATTACCTTACTAAGTTTAATATATATAGGTTAGATAAATATATATAAATTCTAGAAAGATAAGTTACTTAATAAATAAGAGCAGCACTTTCTCTTAGTAAGTACTAAGTCTTAATATAGTTAATTATAGATATCTATTATAACCTACTTACCTAGTTAGATATTACTATCTTTTATATTTAATATAATAGTAACTACTAAGTAATAATAGTAATAAACTAGGAAAGAGAAACTACTTACTATACTAACTTAATTTAGAGCAGAAACTTTAATAAACTATTTATAAAAGCTATAGAGAACCTCTCTTAGTATTATAAGCTTCTTAAAGCTTCTATTAATATTTATACTCTCTTTTAGAAAAATACTATAGTTAGATCCTAGCTCTAATAGTAGGATTTATAAATATATAGCCTTAGAGTAGTAGATTAGATTAGGGTTTATATTTATAAAGATATTATTAATAGCATAGTATTAGTAGTAGCTAGAAAAGAAGTAGCAAAAAGAAATTAATCCTAAATTATTACTTAGTATATCTTAAAGATTACTACTAAGTTTATAAAATACTCTATACTTTATAGTAATAGACCTTTATAGACACTCTAAGTAAACCTCTTTATAGTAGAGTTATATAGTAATATTAGTAAGATATAGCTTCTAGAACCTAGAATACTCTCCTTTCTATCTCTTCCTAAAGTACTAAGGCTTTCTATAAAAACTTTTACTTTATACTATATAAAAAGCTAGGTTAATAAGTTTAATAATAGGGAACCTACTCCTTATTACTCTAGTAGGACTAGCTTCTATACTATTATAGACCTAGACTTACTAGCTTTTAGTTTCTATAGCACTCCACTACTCCCTAATAATAATAACTTTAGCTTTATAGATCTAGGTTTAACCCTATCTAACCCTTTTATTTTACTAGCTAGACTACTTAATACTAAATAAGATATAACCCCTTTATATCTCTCTACTCTAGCACTATACTAAACTATTATTACTAGGGAATATCTCCTATATTTAGCTTTATCTAATATTCTTAAGCCTATCTATAATAGCTATAAAAACTATATTATAGAGTAAGTTAACTACTAGTAATAGATTAAAGATAATATTTCTAAGAGTAACTATAGTTACTACTTTTTATAGCTACCTAGCTAGTATAGTTAGAGATAATATAAATAAGGTTTAGATTAGAATAAAGCTTATAAACCTATAGAAAATAGACCTAGATAAAAAAAGCCAGAATAGTATAACTATAAAAAGAAGTAATTAGGCCTATAATAACCTAGGAGGAGTAATTAAGCAGTATAGGAAATATCTTTTCCTTTATAAATAGTAGTTTTTATTTATATAATTTTTCTTTAGTATATAGTCTTCCTTATAGAGCATTAAGATAAGACTATAGAGAATAATTAAGATAGAGCAGTATAGATAGCCTAGTTTAGAGAGTGCCTAGACTAGTATATTAATTAGTATATTATAGCAGGACTTTTACCTTATTAAGGGCAGAGAGGAGGATAGAGAATTATTATTAGTTAGTAGTATAATAGTTTATATTATTATTTTAGAAGCTTTTATCACTTTTGCTTAATAGATTATATCTATAATAAGGTTATTATACTTAGAGAGATCCTTTTCTTTATTCTAGGGCCTCTAGATATAAAGCTATAATATTGCAATATTTCTATATAAGTGTGTGGGAGTGTGTGGTTTTATTATTTTTATCTTAAGGTTCTCAGCCTGTTTCACTAAGTAGAAAAGTAATTTTTATAGATATACTAGCTCTAAGTATACTAGCTCTATACCTCCCTAAATACTAAAAAGCAAAGAATATTAATATTTAAAGATATATATTTAATAATAGGAGTGCTCCTTAGTATAAATAGCTATAATAAGAAAGTTAATAAAGCTATTAGCTATATTAATAAGTAGCTTATAGAAAGCTAAAAGGCTTACTAAGTAAGTATATATATTAGTAATAATACTACTAAAAAGAGTAGTAGCTATAGAGATTTACTAAGAAGAGCTAGCTAAAGCTAGCTCTCTTATAGCAGCCTCTAGATATATAATAACCTAGAGCTTCTTCTCCTCTTCCTCTTCCTGCTCTTACTCCTTCTCCTTCTCCTTCTCCTTTTCCTCCTCCTCCTTAAGAGCAGTCTAGAGAACCTAATACTAAAAGGGAAGAGCCTAGATAGATAAGTTAGCACTATACTAAATTATCTTATATATATCTATATATATATATATAAAATACTTATAATTTAGTTATTACTATTATAAGTATAGTAGTATTTATAAAGAGTAATAATAATAACAAGAAGAGGCTTATAGCCTTAGCTAGCTAGATAGCAGTAATAATATCTATTAATACTATAAAAGCAGTAACTAAAGCTCTTATTTATAAGTAGTAAGTAGATATAGCTATAGTATAGATACTTTATTAACTTACTAACTCTCTCTAGAATAGTAAAGAAAGTATAGAGCTTTTTAATAAAGCCTAAAATCTTCTTATTAATAGTAGGAATAGTTTTCTTCTTTAGTATATTATAATATATACTAGCTATAATCTTTACCTCCTTAGACTTATACTTAAGCTTCTCTAGACTATTATTAATATCTCTAGAGTATATAGAAGTAATATTATAAATATACTAATAGGCTCCTCTTTATTTTTATCCTCTTCCTCCTTAATAGAGGGAGTATACTTATACTTATATACTAGCTTCTTTTTAGAGGCCTTAGCCTTCTCTATTAAAAGAATATTATTAACTTCTATAGTATTAAAAAGCTCTATTAAATAGTAATAGTTACTAAAGAGGCTATAGAATAGTAAAATAAAAAACTTATACTTATTATTCTTAGTCTCCTCCTACTTAATAAGAGTAGCTAGCTACTCCTACTCTATCTTCTTCTTAGCTTTATAGATTACCTTAGCCTTAGTAATATAGTTAGTAACTAGTACTATAGATTATTTATACTTAGAGGCTATTTTTAATAATAATATTAATAGATATAGATAGTTCTATATAAAGGTAAGTATCTATAATAGTTAATAATATATATAATAATTTTATATATATATAAAGAGTTAACTTATAATTATTATAGTGTTCTAAGCAGAAGAAGGAGGAAAAATTAAGGCAGAGGGTAGTATAAGTAATAACTATACCTACCTAGCTATCTTTATAGATAGTTAAGCACTACTAGTAGGATTTTGCTAATTACCTAGATTATATTACTATTACTTAAGTTATATATTACTTATTTATACTCTTTAAAGTATTTATAAGGGATATTTTTATTTATTTTATATCTTTAAGGCTATTTATAATACTGCTTTATCTCTTTTATATATATTTAAAAATAGTTATAGCTATATATAATAATAGATTACTATATTAGTGATATTTACTATATAGCTAGGGGGTGTGTTATAATATATTTTATAACACTCTTAGCTTTATAAGGCTGCAGTAGCTATGCACTATAGCGTGCAATTATATAATTGCGCACTACAGACTATTTCTATTAAATTAGGTGTAATTATATATATATTTATAATACTATAGTGTGTGTGTAATTCTATATATTTTTCTGTATTTAGGCGCGTCCTAACCCCCTTTTTCTATATATACCCTGGTTATAGTTAGTATACTTAGGCTGCTTTAGGCCTGTATATAGAGCCAGACTAATATTATACCTAACTCATACTATATATTCTAGACTCTATAATCTAACACACCCCCTTAGAAATTACTAGCTATTTATAAAGCTATTTCTAAACTCTATTAGGGTCTATCTTATCCTAAATATAGGTTTCTATTATCTTTATATACTTTATATTATTCTCTTTCTCTAGGTTCTATATATAGTTTGCCTCTAGTTATATATATAAGTTACTTATTTATAGCTAACTATAAAATACTTTAAATTAAGGTAGTATAAGTACCTTTATAAGTCTATTTACTATTATCTCTATTAATAGGATATAACTAACTACTATATACCTTTCTATAATCTCCTGCTATAGTTAGTAGTTATAAATATTAATATATTATAGTCTTATTTATAACTAAATAAGCTCTATATTAACTAGCTAAATAGTTTATTAATTATTATACTAGATTTAGATTATTATTAATATTATACTAGGTATAGTAGAAGTAGCTTTAGTAATAGTATTACTTAGAAGTTAAACTTATAAAGTAGTTATTAGCTAATTTATAAAGAGGGCTTTATATACTACTTAGGATAGTATAAATAGCTCTGCCTTAGTTATTAATATTATAACTATTATCTACTTATTTACCTTTTATATAATTATCTCTCTAAATAGCTTTATTATAAATATTTATAAGCTTTTTTAGTTAACTATATTATCTATAAAGCTAGTGTTTAAAGTAACTTTAAGTATATTATCTAGTTTGCTAGGCTTAGTGCTATACTTAAAGCAGAGGTATTATATTTAGTAGAGGTATTAGAGGACTTAATTAATAGTGTGGTGCTGTATAAGGCTTAGATTATTATTAAACTTTATAAAGCAGCTTATAGTAAACACTATATTAGGCTATATTATTACTACTATATATAGAATTATTCTAATATAGTATTAGTAGTAGTTAATTTTCTATAGAGCTGCTTTCCCTTTATATAGTTCTAATTTATCTTTTATTATAGATATATAGACTTAGTTATCTATATTAAGGCTTATAGTATGCTACTTAAGCAGCTTCTATACCTTATTTATAAATACTGACTATAATAGCTATAGCTTGCACGCAGCCCTATTGCAGAGCACTTTAATTCTAAGGAACTATTATAGATTCTAGTCTCCTTTAAGGTAGTAGTGTTTCTAGAGAGTGTTTATAGCCTCCTATATACTTTTAGTATATTTATAAGAAAATACTAATATATAGTTATCTATATAGAAGAAGAATATTACTTATCTATACTGCTAGTAGTAGTTCTTACTAACTACCTATTTAAAGTTAAGTATAGTGAGGCTAGCCTCTAAGTGCTTTTACTAAAGTAGCAGTAAGTAGTATAGTTTATAAGGTGCTTTTTATAGATATAGAACCTTATCTTTATAGTAGTACTTTAGTGATATACTTATAAATACTGTTTTATTAATAGATATATATATAAATATATTTATAGCATTATATTATAATAGCTCTATATTAAAATAAGCAGCTATAGCTATTAGCACTTAGAAAGATATATCTATAAGCATTACTATATATATATTTTATATATTTTTTGCTTATTAATTACCTTAGATTATAAGTCTTACTTTAAACTTTACTAACTATCTATATTTATTAAGTTTATATATATAAACCTCGTAGTAGCTAAGCACTTAATAATTATAAGCCTCTTACCTTACTACTTTATACTAAAACTATAATACTTTATATCTCTTTAGGTGAGAGTTCTCAGCCTCTAGGAATTTCTTTATAAATAGATATAGTTTTATAAGTCTATTATATAGTACTAACTAATTATAAAATATAAGTAGAGGAGGTAACTTAGACTAGAGATAACCTAATAGAGTAGCTATTTTATCTAATTTACTTAGATTACTATATACTATAGTGCTTCTATAGTGCTCTATACTTTCTAGCCTTTATTTTTTAGCTATAGTAAATACTTACTATTATAGATCTATCTTATCTATAGCTACTTTAAGGATATAATCTATTCTTATTAAAGTTTTAGAAGTGTCCCACTCTATATATATACTTAGTAAGTAATTAGTCTAGATACTCTAAGCTATAGAGCTATCTTCTAATTATATAGTTTTATACTTTTAGTATAGCTATATATAGCTTACTAAAAAGGCAGCTTTAAATAAGGTCTATAGTATATAGTAGTGCTAGAGTAATAATAACTTATATTATCTATTTTTATTTATATATTTTAAAGAGTAGTTATGCCTTTCTCTATACCTCCTTATATTTATAAATATACTCTATAGAGCTGTGAAAAATGCTATTAGTGGGGTTTTTAGAGAGGTTATTAGTTTAAAATAAGCATTTATATAGATAGAAGTATTATTTATTTCTGGTATAGTAATAGTAGCTAGAGCTACTAGGCTCTATAGTAGTAATAATATAGCTATATCTATATTCTTTAGTACTATAGCTTCTAGATTTTCTATATACTTATTAATATAGTTATTATACTTAACTACCTTATCTATTTTCTTATTAATATTTTATAGAGTAGCTTATATATAGCTCTTACTAATTAGCTAGTTAATTCTCTTTTATATTATAGTAAGGTTTATATACTAGAACTCTTTAGTAAGTTTATTTAAGTTATTATTAAAAAACTTCTTCTTATTAAATATTATATTATATATAGTAAATACTTCTATATATAGTAGGTTTTATATATAAAAGAAGTTACTAAATATATAGCCTACTAGAAAGCTAATAAATATATATAGTATAAGTCTCTTATAGTATTATTACTTAAGTTAAGCTTTCTTTATTATAGTAAATACTTTATAGCTATAAGTATATAGATATAAGAGGTTAGGGTATATATAATTAGTAAACTTACTTATCTAGAAGTGCTTATAGAATAGCTTATAGAGTATTTACTAGCCTCTTACTACTATAGGTATATAGTTATATAGATAGGTAGATAACTTTATTATCTTAGGCTATAGTATATTTAGTAGCTTTATGCTTATTACTATAGCTTTTATATACTCCTTAATTATAGTACTAACTTATTCTGCTCTACTATTCTATGCTTAAGTATTAGTAGCAGAGAGCTTAAGATAGATACTTTATACCTTAATAGCAGTAATAATATATAGATACTTTATAAGCTTAAGATCTGTTTTAATTACCTTTATCTATACTCTATACTATATTAAGAGTATTATTAAGTAGTTCTTAATTACTATAAGGAGCTTATCTATGCCTTATTATATAAGGTAGAAGTCTTAGATATATACTATAGGCTAATCTATTATAAAAAGCACTAAGTAATACTCTTTATATTCTTTATTATAATTATAGAAGTCTAGGGTAATATATTTGCCTAGCTCTATATACTTAATAAACTCTTATAGTGCTTATTATACTTAGTAATAAACTTTATCTATATTATAGATATTATACTTAATTATTATAATAGGCTTACCTCCTTAGATAAGATAGACTTCTCTTATACTATTTAAGAGATGCTAAATAGCTTTTAGGCCTAGATATCTAAGGTATTAGTGCTATATTATAGTACTACTATAGATAGGTTATTACTTTATTATTATATTATATATATATATATAATACTTAGCTAGGGGTTACTAAGTACTTATAAGGAATATAGCACCTGCTTTATCTCTTTTACTCTATAGTAGAGCACTCTTTAAGATCTCTCTATACTTAAGAATCTATTAGTAATACCTCTTATTTAATATATAGAGGTAGGTATAATCTAATCTTTAAAGATAGTTATTTTATAGACTTATATCCTATTAGATACTATATTAGTATAGCTTTTTAAGTAATATAAAGTTACTTATAAATTTATAGTAGAGTGCTATATTATATAGTTATAGATATATTATGCTTTTATTATATCTCTTTACTTTAATATTAACTATACTATATTCCTTAATAGGAACTTAGTATATATCTATCTATAGAAAGTTACTAGAAGCTGCTTCTATAAGTATAGTAAACTATATAGTATTATTAAATATATATATTTTTGCTCTAAAGTTTAAAATAGTAGAGTTATAGAGTTAGTAGTTATTTAGCTATATATAAAATATAAACTTAAGAGTCTCTCTATAGTAGCTATATAGTTATTTATCTTTTATATACTATTTACTACTTAGTTTAAGCTTATAAATATACTTTATAAGCTTTTTATTATTATTAATATACTTCTCTATTAAGTAGTAGAGGGATTTACTTCTCTAAAGATACTCTAGGTATAGCTCTTTAAATATAATCTAGTATTTAGCTAAGAGGTAGTAGCTATAATAAGCTAGATAGAGGCCCTTTTTATTAATTATTTATATAGTTATAGATATCCTTTTATAGTCTTTAGGTAGTATAAATTACTCTCTTCTATATACTTAGTATATAGTAGGTCTTTGCTTCTTAGATGCTTTTAAGTTATTCTTAGATATAGTATTTTTATTATCTCTTAATATAGTAGGGCTAAATACTTCTTAGCCTGTTTTAGTATATAGATTAGCTATTTTAAATATATTAAGGATAACTTAGATATCTTTTAATATATTTTTTATAGTAAGGAAGCTAGTATTTATATATAATTATATTATTATTTAGTATATATAAATCTAGGTATCTAAACTGCTATTACTAAGAGCTATTATAAAGTCTATAAACCACTAGTTAGGCTTTCTTACTTATATAAGGCTACTAGTCTATGCTTTATAAGTAGCTTTTTCCTACTTTATAAGCTATTTCTCTATATTATGCTTTATAAGTAGCTTCTTATATATTAGGAGGTCTAAGGTTATAGTATAACTACTTCTAGCTATAGCTTTATGCATATAAGTGTTAATACTAATGCTTTTATAGAGTATATATACTTAGTAGTTAATGCTTTTATTTATAATATAGTATAGATATAGAAGATCTAGATAGATATTATTATAGATCTAGTCTTAGAGTATATATTATTGCTTTTTATATAGTTTATAGTACTTATCTTTAAATATATAGTTTACTTAGTAAGCTTAGTATAGCTTATAATTTGCTTTTAATAGATCTATAATTATATTAGTATATATAGTAGTTATACTATTACTTAGTAGTATAATTATTATACTATTTACTATACTATCTATAGAATAGTTAGAGATATCTAGAATAGTTAGCTCTATAATATTATTTCTAAAATAGCTTTAAAGTATACTATTTATATTTAGAATAGTAATATATAGATTAATACTATTTTATAGCTTAAGGCTAGATATCTTTATATATAGGAGGTTGATCTAGAGAATCTAGTTACTATATCTATATAGCTAAAAGGTAGTTATAGTAGTTATTATTTTATAATTAAGGTTTTAGAGTAGGATTTATAGTAATATAGTATATATTAGACTATTAATTATTAAATTAGACATAATTATATATATATTTATAATACTATAGTATATATATAATTCTATATATTTTTCCGTATTTAGGCACGTCCTAACCCCCTTTTCCTATATATACCCTGGTTGCAGTTAGCGCGCCCGGGCCGCTTCGGGCCCGTGCACGGAGCCGGACTAACGTCGCGCCCGACTCGCACTGCGCGTTCCGGACCCTATAATCTGACAATTTCACTGCACTTCTGGCGCGCACTAATCTATAGCTAAGACAGTTGCTCTTTATAACTTGCTCTCACCCCTATCTATAGCTTCTTTTAATAAAACCTTACTATTAAATAGCTTAGCTATAATAATAAAGATAAGAAGAGAAGTAAATAGGAGAAGAATTAAAGAAAGAGAGACTAAAGAAAGAGAGACTAAAGAAAGAGATATTAAGGAAGGGAAGGTTAAGGAAACTGTCTATATAGTGAATCCTTCCCTAGCTAGCAACTGCTTATAGATAGTAGGCAGTTTATAAGCATGCCTGCAGCTTCCCTCTCCCTTTATCACAAAAGCTGCTAGCTGGCCTAGGCGTAAAATGCGCGGGGGCAGAGAACAAGCATCCTTTCCCTAGCGGCGGTTTTCCTTGTCGTTGAAAACCGAGACAGCATGGCCTGGGGCACTGCTTGAGCTGTCTCTGCAGCATGCAATGTTAAGTTCGGAGGTGCGCGCTGCTAGTGGTGCTTGCGGTGAATCCCGATGGTCGTCTGGGAAGACGGGAGAGCGATATCAGTAGACCCAGGCCTTAAATTCGTTACCTCGATAATATAAGACGATTGCACCCCCACCTGAGTGTTACGACCGCAGGCGGCGCCTCACTGCAATAAGCGGGCCGCGCGCGGCGCAATATTAAGCCGCATATAGGTTAGAGGTATAAGTAGTGATTTAAGGGTATAAGTGATAACTTAAGGGCTTAATAATATATAAGAGGAGCACTAGGCATACTATAATTTAGTATAAGGATAGCTTTGCTTATATAACTTTAATTAATATACTTATTAAACCCTTATTTCTAACCCCTAACTATATATAGGATCCTTATTATTATATAGTAGTATAACCTATATAATATTATAAACTAGATCTACCTTTATAGTAATTATTAAAATAGTAAAATAAAGTTATATAACTATATAATATAATATATATATTATAAGTATATTAATATACTTCTAAGAAGTTATATAGTTATCTATAGTTATAGTAAGTATACTATAAAGCTTAGAGGTAGTAAGGCTTTAAGATAAAGCTATAATAGATCTTTAGTAAAAGATTACTAAGCTATAGTTAGCTTACTAATAGGTATATAAAGAGTGTGATACTTTTTAAATATAGTTATAGAGTATATAAGAGACTACTTCTATACTATCTATAGTTAATAATAGTAATAGAGATATATCCTCTTTAATAGTGCTGCTACTATTAAGGATCTTAATAAGCCTAGCCTACTCTTGCTTTAGTATATAGAAGAAGACTAGCTATTTAGATATTATAATAATAGATACTCTACTAATAATATAAATACTTAGTAAGACTCCTAAACTAGATTTAGATTAGTTTAAGAGCTTTAAGATAAAGTTTTCTAAGGATTTATACCTAAAGAGATTTATAAATTAGATTATATAGTTAATATAAGTATAAATCTTAATAGCAGTTTATAGAGTAGCTCTTAGAGATATATTAACTCTAGTAGAGGATCTCTAGATTATAATTAAGATATATAATAACTTTATAGAAGGGTCTTTATTCCTTATAGTATATATATAGAGTAGTTCTAAGATTTAAAACACCTTTATATAGATATATATTAATATTAGTATTATTCTAAGAGGATAAATATAAGATCAGATATATATTTTTAAGCTTATAAAGAGTAACTTTATATTATATATCTTAAAGTTTAGTAAGCTATAATATAGATATTAATAAGCAGGTAGCACTATCTCTTTTAAAGATACTATTTAAGTATTTATCTAAAAAGCTAAAAAATAATACTATAACTAAGCTATTTACTAGAGGTTAAAGTATTATAATAGATTTATAATAATAGTTAAAGAACTTATAGTAGATCTCTAGAATAAGGCTTATATAACTAGTAAGGTAAAGTCTATACTTATTATATAAATAATAGATAAAATATCTAAGAAAGATACTAAAAAGGAGTCTAAAAAGAGAGATTATATAGATTATAATTATTATAGCTATAGCTATACTAATACTATATAGTAAATATACTCTATTTATAAGGCTAATAATAAAAGTTTATTAATACTATAAAAGAGTAATAAAAAGATAGATATATCTAAGAAGGAGTCTATAAAGGAGAGTTAGAAGATAATAGAGTAAGTTTGCTATGCCTTTATAGACTTAAATAACTTTTAGATAGTATAAAGCAATCTTAGAATATACTTAGTGTGTGAAACTATATCTAAGAATACTAAAAGAGAAGAGACTATTTTAAGGATAGTTAAGTAAAGCAATAGTGCTTAGCTATAAAATATAGATATAAATATATATATAATAAATAATATATTATAGTATAATAATAATAAGTATGCTCTATTAGTAACCCTATATATAATATATATAGAAGGAGGTTTTATCTACTCTAAGTATATAGAAATAGTTATACTATACTTTAATAATAGAGAGTTAATATAATTATAAAATATATTATATATACTAAGTTTCCCTATTAATATATTTAGCAGAGAGAAACTTTACCTTAGTAGAGGTTACCTTAATAAGAATAAGCTTATTAAAGTTAATAGATAAGTATTTATAATACTTAATATATACTAAAAAGGTTTTAACCTTAATATAATATATAAGAGAGATTTAAATATATAGATAATATATACTATATAGTAGAGAACTAAATCTAAGCTCTAGTATAGGAGACTTAGTTATCTAAGCTTTAGAGAAATAAAAAAGACTATATAAATAATAAAGAGCTATATAATATTCTCTAAGTTAGTAGTTCTATAACTCTATAAGATCTATAATCTCTTAAAGAGTCTAAGATACTTTCTATAAATACTAAGATACTATATAGAGAAGGTAGGAGATATTCTTTATATTAATATTAGAAAAGTAAAGCTAGCAAAGTACTTTAAATACTTCTTACTAATTATAGATAATAAGATATATTTCTAAGTAATTATTTTTACTAATATAAAGGATAAGCTAGTATGCTAGTTAAGGATTTATCTCTAACAGTGAAAGAATATCTTTAGTATAGTAATAAAGGTTATTTATATAGATAATATAGGGAAGTTTATAGTAACTTACTTTAAGGCTATATTATAGAATAATAGGATAAAGATAGAGTTATTATTACTATATATATATAAGTAGAATAATATAGTAAAGTATATAATTTAGATTATTCTAGATAAGGTATATACTTTAAGTGTTAATTTAGAGGTTCTAGTAGATTTATAGCTATATTTACTTATAGCTATAGTCTATATTATTAACTGCTTCTATACTATAGCTATTATAGATAAGATATCTATTTAAGCACTCTATAATAAGTTATTAAGTCTAAGAGGAGACTATATATCTAATATAAGCTAGTTATAAGTTATTAAGAGTATCTGCTTTACTTATATTAATCTAGAGGTCTAAGTTAAGAGTAAAAAGATAATAGTATATATAGAGAGAGGTATCCTTATAAGTTATTATAGAGACTAAGTATATAGAATATAGATACTAAAGCAGAATAAGATTATTATCTACTCTAATATTATCTTTTATAAACCTATAATAAAGCTAGAGAAGTATTAATAGATACTACTATCTAGCTAAGGCTTATAGTTCTAGAACTATATATAAGGAATTATAGACTAGATATATAAAGTATATCTATAAATTAGAGAGACTAGATCTCTAAAAGGAGAGAGTATAGCTTATACTTATATTATAGCTCTTATAACTAACCCCTTTATAAGTAATTAGAAAATAAGTTTATAGCTTTATATAAACCTAATAACTATTATAGAAATATAGAATAGATCTATAAATAACTAGTTAGAGTAGATAGAGATAGCTTTTACTAAGATATATAGATTTATAGAAAAAGGAGTATTATAGTTTATTAATAAGAAGGAGATACTATAAAGCCTCTAACTAATAGCTAAATAAGTTTAGAAATATAAAAAAGCCTATAATAAGCTTATAAAGTATAAGGTATAGATTATAGTAAGAAGCTTTCTATAAGTCTCTAGATAAGACTTTACCTAGATATATATCTTAATATCTTAAATAGTATTATAGTAGATCCTATTAGTCTATATATAGTAAAAAGGGTATTTTATATAGTAGTAGAACTTTATTAATATATATTTAAATAGAGAACTAGAGAAGGTAGTCTATATAATACCTTTTCCTTTAATTAAGAAGTTCTTTATAGATCTATAATATAGTAGCCTTATAGCTATATATAGTTATAAAGAAGATTAAGAGTAAGTTATTAAACTCTATAAAGCTCTATATAAGCTATAATAGAGTAGCAGATAGTAGTAGAAGAAGTTATAAGAGATTCTATAATAAGTAGGATTTATACTATTATGCTTAAATAATATAACTTACTATAATAGAGCTCTAGATATTATAATAGTAATATATATTAATAATATTTTAGTAATAGAACTAGAAGCTGCTCTAGATATAATTTATAAATATATAAGTAATAAGATTAAGGTTAATAACCTTAGTATACTTAATAGCTTTCTTAGTATTTAACTTACCTTTAATAAGGAGTATTAGAAAACTATTATTAGCTAAGAAATATACTTAGCTAATATAGTATAGGAATTTAGAGCAGAGATTAGGCCTATAAAGATACCTATTAAGACTAGGATACTTAACTTTATAGTTTTTAGTATAGAGACCTTACTAAACCTAAATCTCTAGAACTAGTATTAGAGAGTATTAAATAAAGTTAGCTTTAGAGTATTTATAATATAGCTAGATCTCTCTTTTAGTATAGAACTATAGGCTAGGTTCTCTTATTATCTTAATAAGTTATATAAAAAGGGTATAAAGCACTTAATATAATATCTTAGTATATATCCCCCCTTTATAAGAAGTTATAATAATAAATATAAAGCTAGAGATCTAAATAAATAGGGTTTCTATAGCTATATTAATAGTAACTATACTAGCTATAAGAATATAGTATACTTAATAATAGAATAGATCTTCTTTATAGTTAATAGGTCTATATTATAGAGATTATAATAATAGGCTATAGCCTCTAAGTTATTAACTAAGACTAAGTACTATATAGTATTATCTACTATATTAGAAATATTTTAGATATATAATTTCCTAAGTAAAATTAGAGTAGAGCTTAGAAAACCCCTTTATATATAGATAGATAATATAGAAGCTATTATACTTATAAAGGGGGAGTTTATAAATAACTATATAAAGTATATATAGGTTTATAACTACTTTATATAAAAGGTTATTAAATATAGTAAGGTTAACTTTAAGTATATATTATTAGTAAATAATATAGCTAACCTGTTTATAAAGCTATTTAAGAGGATAATCTTTAAATAACTTTATAAAAGGAATAATATAAGGCTATTTAGAGCTAATACTATTATAGAGAATTATACTAAGAAGGTTTAATATATATATAAACTAAGTTCTTAGTAAGGAGAAGTGTTATAACTATAAGCAGCACCTCACTATAATAAGCAGGCTATATATAGTATAATATTAAGCTATATATAGGTTAGAGGTATAAGTAGTGATTTAAGAGTATAAGTAATAACTTAAGGGCTTAATAATATATAAGAGGAGCACTAAGTATACTATAATTTAGTATAAGGATAGCTTTGCTTATATAACTTTAATTGATATGCTTATTAGATCCTTGTTTCTGACCTCTAACTGTGTATGGGATCCTTGTTATTACACTGAGGACTGACTGTCTGGCTGGACGCGATGAATGCTCCGCGCTTTTTCCATCCTTCTCCCTCCCGATTTGGCCAATATTTTCTTCGCACTACCCTACTTTCACATCCGCCAGAAGCTCGCAAGAGACAGCCGCCTTTCTCACTCTAGTCCCAACCGCGATCCCGATCCAGCTGAATTCCTTAACCCTTGACAACAGTCCTGAAGCTAGCGAATCTAATAACTTGCAATATACCTCAAGTTCCATCCTCCTTTCAGTGCTGCACGGGGAGCCGGCGGGGACGCCACAGCCTCAAGATCAAATACGCAAGCAAGCTCAGCGACATTATGTAAGCGTTCATATCATGGAGGTAATGATTCTGGAGTTGGAAGTTGTCACCTTATCGGAGGGGTGGAAGCGTGCAGGCACAGGAAATACCTTCTTCAGTGGTCCTTCCCCCAAGGGTGCACCATACCTCCCCGTGTTCGGATCGCTGACATAACTCAGACTTCCCACAGGCTCCTCCTGCCCAGCACCCGACGCTACACTTCCCTCCGCAGTCACCTTCCCACCGACACGACAGAATTTCAGCCACTCTGCTCTTCTACGCCAAATGTCCTGCGTGACATCCTTTTTCTTCGTTACACCTCACCTCAGTCAGTTATGTACAACCAGCCATCTACAGACCAGCAAGACGGCCGTTCAAGTCCTCGTTTCCAGGTCCTCGGCATCTCGGACTTCTAGAATGAGCTAACGATGTGCATTTGATAGCACTTCGCAGTGGCATCGGTCGAATTACTGCTTAGGAGTTGGAACAACATGGCTACCAGGTTTAGAACCTGGGGTACAACTTCCCTCGCCAGTCCGTCCCTCAACGCAACTGCCTACCGCTACCACGACGAGATCATGTTTCGGCCAAGGCTCAGTCAGCTGCTGAGTCAGGAATTATAGATCTATCAGGATTCTATAATCCGCTGCCACACAGCCTGCTGATTTGACCCACAGGTAGGCACCTTTCAAGCGCCCAAAGACACCTTCCTCACTCCATGGGCCGCACATCGGCACTCAGTCCAAGTCTACCACCGTCGACCTGGGACTTGATCATGATCATGTTCTTTGATCCACGAGGCCTCAGCACGATAGGATTGCAGAGCTTCACGTCAGTCTTGAGGATCTTCGCTTCATAGATCTCTCTGTATTCAGCTGGGCGCCGTTCTTCGATGTCCTCGCTGACGACTCCCAGATGCTCCTCCTCGAGGGCCTCGTCTTGTAACCGACAACCTTCGGCGGCGAGCGGGCCTTCACACGTCTCCCCTGCAGCCTTGCCAAGAAGGCGCCGCTACAGGAGCTCGCAAAGCCCCGACCTCACGTCGTGACAACTGTCCTCGGAGCATGGGTGCAGAGAGGGTTGGTCGATACCGATCAAACCCTTGCGCCTTCAATCCTCTCGTCACCACAGCCGTTAGCTGGAGTTTCATTTCGGGCCTATTTGCAGCGGCACCGTCTGCGGTCGCGATGTCTTCCACCAGGGACAGAACAACCCGCTGATCAGAGTGCCGTCCATACATGGAGGCTTCGCCGCCTCGACCATGTCTCTTGGATGGTCACAGACATCGGTTACATTGTCCACGCAGCCCAATGCAGCCCAGCCTCATGGGAAGCTGAAGATCTCCCAATTCACCCCATTATTCATACGACCTGTCACTCAAGAGCCGGCTGAGTACATGTCATATCCAGCCTATCGTCGTTCTCGGGCGCGCGTGAGAGCATCTCTTATTTGCTGCAAGCCAGGTCGCACAACCTCTACCATGAACCGCAATACCACCAATCTCGGCGCACTTCGCTTCTCGAACTGCGGCCGTGCTACACGTCGAGCCGCCTATGCTGCCGGTTCCCGCTCCTGGCCCGTTCGGAAAGGTCAGGGCCAGATGACAGAACCTCTCATGGACGTTACCACGTCTTCACCCTCTGAATCGTTCATCGTCAGCGATCGGAGCGCAGCCTATGACAGGCGTGGAACGAACGGGCGGCGCGTACAGGCTCCACCAGCGCTGGAAGAAAGAGTTCGACGACGTCCCAGACCGACTGGTTCAGCCCGACCGGCGAATATATCTGATCCGGCGAGACGGCGACATATAACCCAGCGCCAACTCCCGAGATGTCAGCAAAGTTCTTGGTCATGCCCTCCACAGCGAGATGGAGCGGCATGGCACTCGTGCTGGCCAGTCAGGCGAAGCTGCATATTGCGCAAGTGTCGGTTGAGACGAGGAAGCCCACCGCAGGTACACCGAGTCAAAACGCGTTCCAATTGTCGGCGTACCTCGCGTGGATTGTGACGGCCATCGTGTTAGCGATCGCCCGACAAGCTCTCATCGAGCCCTTGTCGTCCTCCTGGGATCGACCATGGAGGCATCGACCATGGAGGCATCGACCATGGAGGCATCAACCATCGAGGCATTAACATGCTGATATAGCTTGCTTCACTATTGTCGCGCGATTCTCGTCACGATCCTCCCGTCCTTCTTAGCCATTGAATTGTTCAGATGTTGGCAACTATTGCAGAATCCCGCGTTCCTCTAGGTTCTCATCCCAGGTCTGACGATCGTGCTGTCCTTCTTCCGAAGGCTATTCCGGAGAGCTTCCGCTCGCTGCAGAAACGTCCTCGTCAGAAGCACCAGGGTCATCAGCGCGATGATCGGCGGTAGCAGCTATAACATTGGTCGTCGACCGGAGCGCATTCAACGGCGATTTACTCATCTATTTTGGCAGCGTGGGTGGCACGAGCAAGGGTGGTGGATGCAAGGGTCTCAGCCCGCGACCCTTTGACGGCAACAGCAGTTTCAACTGGGCCAACAGGAACTTCGTGTTGGAGACCGGTGGGTGTATTCACGGCATACGCCAAGCCGGCATCTGCGGCGCGGACTACCTGCGAGATCCGTCCGACACATGCTTCTCAGAGTCCGTCGACAACACCGACGCCTATGTAACGTCCAATATGTTCAAAACAACAGGTTCCAAAGAGGGCAACACCGCCAACCATTCGCCAGATGTGGAGACGGTCGAAAACAAGACCATCCCGATCCAGGCACCATTCACGCCGGGCGGCTCAGCGAGCAATGTTGACAGCAACGGTCTCGTCTCGCTATGGGAGCAGAACAAGACGATTGTTACTAACGTGCTGCTCTTGAACACCGGGCCATCGAATTGGGGGGCTCGCGGCCGTCGTAGCTCTGATGCAGGACGAAGTTCTGAAGGTGTACCAAAATGTCGCGATAACTGTGCAGTCTTGGCTTGTATTGGTGGAGGTTAGTGGGGTGCGAGATTGGCAAATTAGGCAGTCTCGTGCCGCGCGATTAGATAACTCTCCGTCCCACCCCGGCGCTGTCACCGGACACGGTTCGATGGGCGCGAGACTTGGGCAGGATTTTAGGTTTTCCGCGGCTCCTTTTTAAGTAGATGTATCTCTACGGATGAGAACAGCCCGGCACGCCTGTTGTCGGCTTGAATGCTTTATGTAGCGCCTGAAGACAGAAGAGTATGGTTATTCCAGGTAGCATCGTTTTGCAGGTCAGATGCATTCCCGCGGTTCATTCACCGCCAGTGACTGACTGGATTATTCTGGTAAAGGATACTTCGTCTTTGTGTCGCGATGCACTTATGCATCAATTGCGCCTGTCTAGATACCTAAGCCCGGTTATGAGAACCATCCGGGCCGACCCGGGTCTGCAGGATACGTTCCCGCCCCGTCGAGGGACCTATCCGTCGCCCACTTTAGCAAGCCGTTTCACCCTCACACATTCCACTCAAGGCGCCTCCATGCCTTTCATCCACTAGACCCGACTGATCAAATTCATCGTGTTGCACGAACCCGGCGGCGTGATGGTGCGCTATTAAATCTTTCGTCGCGCATTTGCAGCTGGCACGCGAACTGCTTCCATTCCTTCCGTCAAACAAGCTTCTATTCACGCTGACACTAAATCCAGCGAAATCAAAAGGCAAGCAACTGAACTCAGTCGTGCGGGAACAATCGAACGACATCCGCAACATTTTCACACGGTTTTTGACCAAAAATGCCCCCTTTTTGAGGTGCAGGGACCTTGCCCGCCGAACATCTTCGTCGGTTTCGCGGCTCGCCGGATTCTCGGTCGACAAGAAAGCCAGGCCAGGTGCGACATTTTTTAATACGTTAGCTAGGGCATGTGGCTGCTTCTGGTAGTCTCTCCTGTGGTGCCAGCATGCCCGCGCATCCCATGCTCTCAACCTAGCGATAACACGCGACGCTGGGCGGTGGAACCCGAGTTGTCTCAGTCGGGTGAGGGGATTTTAGTGACGAGCAGCTTGACTGCTATAGTGCCCAGTGGGCGGCGAGCGGCGCAGCTCACTTACGGCACCGCACGTTGTCATAGAGACACTTTACGGTGTCTTTGTGAGGATCAAACGGCTTGTATGAATGCCTCTGAAGTAGGCCTACAGGCTGAGGACGTAGGTAACTACGTATCCTATGGAACGGACGGGACGGGAGTCGGGTGGATTGGACCGGAAAAGATTGGCCCGGGTGAGGTCAGATGACCCCGTGAGGTCCACTGCGGTTAACGCCTCAGTGCATTGCATCGCCCACCTCGCGTGGCGGTCACAATCGCGAGACCTACCTTCAAGCAAATCCGGGATTGGAAGCGGACCGAGCCCTCTGACGTCTTCTATGAGCGCGCGTTCCGATCAACGTCGTGGAGGCCTGGGAGTACGGCGCCTTTCTCGGGCTCGGAGACCGGTCGTACCACGGCATTGTGGGATTGCGTTGGAGATTCTCGACGACGACATGCGCGTCGGGCTGAAGTTTCTGGCCGAGCAGTCCGCACGCGAGGGCGAGCACAACTGCTGGAAAACTATCCTGCTCGAGGTAATAGCAGCCAACCTTCGTGTCCTTACCAGCCATCTGGTCCCCGCCGATTGAAAGCTTGCGAAGGGAATCAGCGACATACCTGGAATCGGTATATTTCTGCATGATTGCAGGAATACCTCGATTGCCATGGAACCGCAGTTGAGATCGTGGTTCACGTCTGGGATTTGATGTGATAAGATATCGCCTCAGGATAGCTCATGCAGGGCGTGTCGGGCGAACCCGGATACTAGACATGGACAGTTTTCCTTGCAAATCAGCGCTGTTTTATACCACGTGAGTGCCAGTGTACCGGGTTGAACGGGTTCATGAACCCATCAATACGCTCCCTGGACCGCGCCCACGACGACTCGCTTGGTAGTGCTGCGGACCAGGCTCGCCCGGGTCTGAAAGTAGCGGCAGTATTCCTCGAGATCGTAATAAATATAATATCTGGTCGCGATCGCCGCATTCCTCGGCCTCACTCCTGCGTTCCAGCATGCGCACGCGGTTGTCGGGATGAACCGCCGGGCACCGGAATCGATGACCCACCATCCCGGCCCCACTGGCCCGCACGGCGCCGGGTCCGACAAGCCCATCGCCGCACCAGACAGTCGCAAGTTACCTAGCCACCTGCTATGCAAACCGAACTCCCTGCTGCTCACATCAGCCATCACATTAAACGCTCTTTTCTCTCAATAAGTACTGCCGTAGTAATCATTATAGAAACCCGGGTTTCCATCAGTCTCGGCACTCGGCCCCCATGCGCGGATCAGCCGCCCACTGGCCCTATTGGTGATGACCAGGACCTGGCGGCCCCAGAATTGGATCTGGTCTAAGAGAGATTGGAAGGGAAAATGTCATCGTCGACGTTGGGGTGTGCACACGTGAACGTGGGCATGGGCGTAAGGTTGAATGACCCGACGGGGGTTATAAATGAGGAGCTGGAAACTGAAAGCCGGAGCATCTGCAGACAGAAGGTCACCCGGCCATTACAAAAAGCGAGGGAAGGCAAGAAAGACGCAGGCGTAACAGATGAGGTAAGGTCGGGCGGGAAGGGAGAGGCAGGAAGGAGCAGGAGCAGGGTGTCCTTGACGTGATTGAACGGGATCTCGTTCGCCCCACAAACGATCTCGTTCCACCTACCTAGGTACCTTATTCGAATGTGAACTCGTCCGCGCCATGAGTAATTGCACGGTCCTTGCTGCGGTCTGCAGTTTCTAGTGGTCCCGTCTGTGCCTTTAGTGTTGGGTTGGTGGTCTGCAGCGTTTTCCGAGGACCCGCAGACATCCCCGTCTGAGTTTCCCTAACTTCAGCTGCCACCGAGAGTGCAGCCCTCAATCGAATCGAACCTCGAACCGAAACATCATGGATTCCATCTATAGCCCAAGACCACGACGAGGTATGAATGTGTAACGTTAAATGCGCGAAACGGCGACTTGCATCACGTTCGGACAATCCTCTTTGCTGTTCCCATTTCAATCTGGCCCTCTTGCTGACACTCTTCGCACCTGCAGGCTGTCGCAACGCACCGCTGCCAAACCCGACGGAGCTTCCAATTGACGCGATTATTTATGTACTACTGCTATGACACCTAGACTACTGCGAGACGATCCTTAACATTAAGCAGACAAAGATAACCCCTGAATAATGCACTTTAACCACGGTCTGGGTACCTAACCGCTGTCAGGCTCAAGGATCCCGAGAATGGCGAGCCCTGCTGTAAGAAGATCTATTCCACCCTGTCTGAGGTCTTGAGAGCATGAATGCATCTTATTCTGACATGACAAGCAACTATCTTTCAGGCTACTGCCAAGAAGGTTCAATTAAGCTGATGAGTGAAAGTATAGGTCTAGGTCTGACCGTTGTTGCTTATTGCTGCAATCCTAAGACTAAGGCTGTCGAAATGGTGCTGCGACCTGGTGACAGTAGTTCCAGCTCTTGGTATGTCCCTCGGCAAAAAGGCCCGCCAATCTCTGCAATTTCCAGACGCAATGGGAGGGCTGCCTTGAGTTAATCGCCCTCCAAACTGAAGCTAATCCTAAGCTGGACCGCGAGATCTCTGACGTTATCGACCACTGATCTAACCTGATGAAGACGCACGGCGAGCCCCCTGAATCCACTTCTTGGTTCACTGGAAAGGACCCTAGCGGAAAAGATCACTCGGGAAGAAGCCTCTAACATCGGCGTACGATTCTTCAAGCGGTGGACAGCGGTACACAGGGAGAAAGGTAAAAGAGTCCCGCGAGTCGCTGAAGGATCTGAGCGATCGCGACCGTTGTTTCGTTGTCGCGTGGAAAGACGAATCGTTTGGGAACATTCATTTAGTGCGAAGGGATCTCTCCGCGACTTTACACTATTTCTTCTTCCAACGGGTTGTTAAGCTATAACATAACCACTTAACTGCCTGTAACAACAAACTTCTGAGTTTAGAGGAGATAATCCTGACCTCGTGATGTATAACTATCCTGCTCTTTTACTTTAATCCTTTTAGAGTCAGGTCTCTGCTGACTGCTTTTGTTGCTAGACCTGACCCCCGACACGAAGCTTAACTTCATAAGATGTTGTTAAGGCCGACATTTCTCTTAAAGAAACTAGCTAATAACGCCTTTGACTCCGTTCTTCTCGCGATCATTACGGACCCCTACCGTGTGGGTGACGCCCTCTACTGAGCTTTCCTCCTTACCGGCTCCCTTTCTCCTTTTCTTTTGCTACAAGGCATAGCTTTCAGACGCTGGGTCTGGTGATAGTAGCGACGCGCATCACCTCTTTTGGTGCTGAGGGGACCCTGAAGTTGAGATTTTGTACCCTGCGCTGGCCGAAATTACCGCAGTGGCTTTTTCTCACTACCTTTTAGCTCGGGAAGCCCAAGATGCAACGTAGTCCAGCTCAAGTCCAAGTCCAGCACAGTCGGTTGGGTGGTGGAAGTTTTAGGGGCTCTTATTGGCGTGAGCGGTAGGGTGAGGTACCCACACCGAGGCTCACCGACTTACACGGCCCACGCCTACACCGACCATCCGCTCCTTCCCTCTCTTCTGCCTCCAGGCAGGCGCAGGAGCATCCTTTATTGAAATTTTCTTTGTTTCTGTCACCTGTCCCCCTAGGCACTTTGGCCTAGCGGGTTGAGCTCGCTTAAACAAATACTTCCTAAGTATGGGATCTGGGAACCTAGGGAAGGGCGCTCGTTCAAACCTCGCGAGGGCCTAAAAGTAGGGTAATTACAATTAACCTTTTGTGGTTGTGGTGAAATAGGTATATAGGCGCAGTTACGTAAATGGCAATTGTGGTTCTACTTTTATATGATATGGTTTTTATGCTTCTTTTTATTTTTTTCTCTTGATTTTCCTTTAAGATTGAATAAGATATCCTCTAGAAGAATAAATCCTTTACCTCCCTTAGTAAAGCTATGAGGATCGTTGTGATTGTCTTTAATATGTCTATGCTCCCCCCACCTTGCGGTAGTTATCGTTATCTCTTATTGCATCCTCGACCCTGTCCTCCTTGCTGCTCGATCTCTTTGTTCTCGCCCAGTTGGGCGCTAAAGATTCATCTGTTCTGCAAAGGCGTCTGTAAGAGCGTTTCCGACTCCTGCGTCCCCCGCACCGGCCTCAGGACCTTGGCCCACCAGGTTGTCCTTCTGTACTATCGCACACCGTGCATTCCTGCAGGACGATCTACAGACTTTGATAGGCCTTGCCGCCTCTTGAGGGGCGATTGACGAAGATATTTGGATTGCTATGGCGGACCGAGTATGCATACCTCATACAGATTCTTGACCTTCACTGTGAGGAGCATGTTGTGATTAGGTCTAAGCTTCCGGGTGGGCTATCGAGAGTATTCGCTCCTTTCCCTGTTCGAGCACCTGTATCATAATTATGCTTTAACCGTATTACTTTCCCAGTCCCTTATTTCTACTTGGAACTAAGCGAGAAGGGTGCAACTGTGCTGTTCTGTTTTGCGACGTCTGATATATATCCTCTTATGACTTGTTAAAGTGTGAAGAGCATGCCTCCGGGCTTGTGTCAGACGAGCCTCTGTTTCCCCAGGCGTTTTGTTGTACGTTCCACGGGCCGTCTCGATGAGTTAGGGCCACGAACGTGATGGATCTGGGCTGCTGACACGCTGGACTCCATTTCTATCACATCTGCTGCCGCCGCCGCTGGAGCTGCAGAAGAAGAGAGCTCCACAAGCCAGAGCAACTGTGAGTTCACAGCTTAATAACTAAAGCATTAGACATTTAGAACGTTATAAACGTCGCGGGGGCCTGGTTCTGAGATAAATCTCACTACCAGTCAAGCAGCTGGGAGTGTTCCACAATCTTAATTGCTACTAGCTCCTGTTCTTTCAATAGACCAGAGAATTTATGCAGTTAGGCAGGCACCCTAGAAGTGCTGACGTCCATGAATACATAAAGACTTATTATGTTTTAGAACCTCCTTTTGTCCTGTTTGCTTTGCTACTTCTTTCAGCACCTCAGATGCTGTCAGTATACTCAAGAGATTAAATATCAGGAAGGATTCATTTCAATAACCAGGAAAACTGCTCATTAGGGCCATTAGAGTGGTGGTGTATAATGATCTAGAACACCGCTGTCGGTCAATATGGAAAACGATGTTATGTGCGGAAACCTTCGTTAAAACTAGCTGATTCCCACTCAATCACTAATAAACCCGCCGCAGTAAAGATTCTAACCATATTACGCCCATTCTCAACGCCCCACTAAATCTAACCGGCGACCTCACTACTCAAGCCCGCCTGATTCAAGCATAGGACTGAATAATGTCCATTCTTTGCCAGCAGTGCTCGATCAATGGGTCTAATATGTCGTTTATCGCCTTAAGACCTTGGAGGACCAACCCCGTCATCTCAAGGACTTCTTTCAAATCGTCAGACTTTTTCGACAGCACGTCAGCTGTAGTATGATTAGGTTGAGGACCTCCTGCGATTGCTTCGATTCGGTCTGCGATTTTCACTTCGTTCGTTAATTGGCTTTGGTAATTCGCTGCTGATCTCGAAAAGCCCTCAAATACTTGTATGGCTGACTCGACGGTTTGGTGAGTCTTGTCATAAGCGGCATGGTGGTTGCGTAAGACTTCTAACATGTGGGCTTGGAGGCGATTGCGGTCTGCAGCAGCTCTTTGAAACCGTGTGAATATGTCAACCCCGACTGCTGGCTCGGCTGGCGGAGCAGGTTCGTCCACTTCTTCGACTTGAGGAACGGTCGACACCTAGTCAGAGACCGCCACACCGCAAAACACAGCCAGAATACGCCTCCATACTGCAGTATCCAGGTAGGCGGGCAGAGGCTCGTTGCACATGGCGTACATCGCAAAGGCAAATGTATGCAAGCCGCAGTCTCTGTTGTTCTCTTGTTGAGGGCACGCAAGAACAACGCCCTTGCATCTCTTTTCTTCTGTATCTGGGAGAAACTTCTGGACGAATGCTTCTGCTTGTCTCTGTGCCGTATTTAGTGACAAAAAGTCGCGGCGGGAGTCGAAGATCGAAACACCGACCGCCTCGAAATCGTGTATTTGAACAGCAACGAGGACCCAGTGACTCTCATTGGTATGGAAGGGCAGGATGAACATTTTTTTCGTGTGTACGCCCGCTGCTACCTGGGGCAACGGCTCATAGTCCTGATCGGTTACCCTTCTAAACTCAGACGGGTCAAGAAAGCCAATCTCAGATGGCGCTGGTCCAAATGCACTAGCGATCAAGGATAGTGACAACTTCAGCGTGTCCGCCTCAACACGAACTTGGGGGTCGACAAGGGTATCTGGATCTTGCGTTGTTGACTCGCTGCCGCCAAGTCGTGGTCGCTTTGGATTTGGAGGGACTGCCATGTTGGTTGAATCCGCGTCGTTGTGGATGACACTCTGGTCGTTGAGGGTGGAGAAAGATTGTTCGTTATCGTTATAGCCAGCAAAATCGTCAGGGTCGTACTCGTTGTCGTTATAGCCAGCAAAGTTGTCAGGGTCGTGCTCGTTATCGTTATAGCCAGCAAAATCGTTAGGGTCGTACTCGGAACGGACAGAGACGTCTCCTCTTTCGGATCCCGTCGCAAAAGGATCTGCGTCGAATGCGTCTTTGAAGGGGCCCTCGTCGTGTCCCCGCGGGACTTCAACTTGCGCTGACGACGAGTCTTGGACGTTGGTTGCAGAAGATGGGCTATCAGAGGGGTTCTGAATCTCGGTTGCACGATCAGACGGGTCAGGCGCTTTGCTGATGGGAGAACCCGAGCGGCTAGACGGGGGGTGTGACGAGCGGTCAACCTCGTCGTTAGAATCAGCGATGGATTCAGATGCTGTCGCAGTAGCGGACTTGGGTTTTGCCAACTCTCGTTGCGGCGGAGGAGAAATCAATGTCGAAGCAGCTCTAACGTCATCAAGAATAATGCCAAGTGAGCTGGCCTTCACTCCAGAGCGGGGTCGCTTGCCTTGTCTTCGGACGTTCGCGCAGCTCTCCAAGATGTGGAGGACGGTATGCAGGTCTTGCTGCACTAACTTCGCAAGGCCTGAGAAAAACTATTCCCCAGCAGCAGTATAATCCTGAGTGAGTAAGAAGAGCAAATGGTTCTTATTAATGCCCCACGCCCGCGAGATGGTGGTGATCTTGGGTGCAGTTTTCTTCGCAACGGCGAAGGTCCCTTCGGGAATGAAAGAAGACAGCGCTCCAGCAGCAGATGGCGACAAGAAGCGAATGCGAAAGCTGCTTGGGTCAACTGGTGGTTTGGTTTCTAGTAACGCCCGCTCGATCTCGATTAGGTTGTGGTAAATGTCTTTGAATCTCGCTCGTGTGTGCGTGGCTGTGTCTAGTCTGACGAGGAGAGCATTGATTTTCGCGAGGATGTGGGGAGGTAAATTCTCCGTATTACTGGCAGTGTTAGAGGAATCCATTGTTAGAAAAGAAGGGGGTTTGGGTCCTCCTCATACAAGTGATTTGGGTGGGCATTTGAAAGGTTTGTCAAGGCCACGACTGTGGTGGTTGTCGCCAGGTACGCCAGCTGCCTCACAAAGGGCGGGGGTATTGGGTGGGATGCACGCCATGCTGCAGGCGCCACTGTGCTGCAGAGTCTCCAGGAAGGCTTTTCCAGGAGTTCAGAAGGAAGGCGGGAATGGAGGTGCCTACCTTAGGGAAGGTGTTTGACACCTTGGTGCCTGAAGGTAGGGTAAGGTGAGGTGTGATGAGTTTGTCTAGCTGTGTTCTGGTGAAGATGACCTTCAGCGCGGAAGGAAGTGCGGAAGACAGGTACCTACCTTAGGTGACTTGTTGTGTAGTAAGGCAGGTGAAAGCAGGCAGGTGCTCTCTAGGTAACCTTACACCTAGGTACCTAGACCAGAGAGGGGCCCAACCTTAATTACCGTACCTTTTACTACCTATGAGGTGGCAGGTTTAAGGTTTGGTCCTTCCTTCCTTTGATATTACCCACGAGTATCAGGTTGGTAAGGCTTACCCTCGGGAGGGCATGCGAGCTTGAGCTACCTTCCTAGGGATGAACGCAACAGGGATGTACGGGTGGGTATCACTCCCTAGAAGAGGTCGCTGCACAAAACCAAAGCAGCGACGATGGTCGTCCGAGGCTGATGGCTGTCAAAGCGAATATTCGAAGTCAGGCAGAATGGAAGGAAAAGGGAGCGCAAGTCTCAAGAGGTCAATGCCGTTACCTAAGAGTGGGAGTTATTTTCAAGTAAGGCAAGTTCACGACTCGTTTATATAGCGCTCGCCCTTCCTGTGTGACTGAGGTGCTGTTAGAGAGGCAGGTAGGTGTTGTTCATTGTCAACAGGTATCTCCCAATATTCAGCATACATGAAGACAAAAAACCAACAACAGGGAGGGGACAGCCGCCAAGAGCAATGCAGATAATAATGGCCACAATAATGGCCCTGATATGAGTGGCACCGCTAAGAAGAACAGCAAGAGAGTAATAGACGAGATTATGCAGTAATTAAGAACCAGTTTGAGGGAGGAGGAGTGGCTCAACGACCCCCTCAGCAAGGTGCAATGTTCGATACCACCAAGACGACTCATTAAAAAACGACGGGCATATCCGATCTCCCCGTACTGAAGGTAGCTGAAAGTTTAGTTATTTGCCGGGGAGGAATATCTGCGCGGCGCAGGACGAGTCTCTGAGGACTGTAGAGCAATTCCAAGCTAACGAGCAAGCCACTACAGTTATACTTCAGACTCAGAACACCAAGGGAAGCTTCGTGAACGCAAAGATGGACTACTTATCCCGCGGTAGGTCTGCATCGATTTGAGCCTCTCTTCCGCCGAGTACTGTATCATCATGAATCCGGAGAACTTCGCCTCAACGGACAAGCTTCAATGTCAAGCCGACGTCGTCGTGGCAGCAACCAGTGGCCCGGAGCTACTCAAGCGGGGTCCAGTTGACGAGACCGTCCCCTAAACCATGATGGACCAGACGGCTGGACTCGGGAATGTAACCGTCCGGTAAATCAGCTACCAATTCGCGCGGGCGGGCCTGTCAACGTACCCTCTTTGGGACAGCTTGTGCATCAAGCTCCGCGGCTGTTTGCGCCAGGTAGCGCAGACGCGCGAGCCATACTGGACCTGTGATTCGTAGGGCGTCACCTTTCCAGCAGCACCTTTTATTACGTGATCGATGACGGGACGCTCGGGATTGCCAGTGTTATATACATATAGTGCAGAGTGAGGAAGTCAGTGTAGGTAGGTATAACTAAGGTTAAACATTCTTCTCTAGCCTCCTAGAACCTAAAAGTGGGGACTAGAGCCTATTTAGAGAGCTTTTAGTAAGTATCTAGTATCTCTCTATTATTAGAGTTATCTTTTAAACTACTCTAACTAGCCTACTAAGCCTCTTTATAAAGCTTTAATTTTTTATTCTAACTATAATCTTATTCTAACTTATAATATAATTTTCCCTCTTTAATAGATCTATTCTTAGACCTATTAAGCTAGTAATTATTTAGTAGTTACTTATAGATTATCTAATAGTAAATCTTAGTCTTAGTTCTCTATAATATTTATAAATCTAGAATTTAGTATTTCTTATTCTAACTATATTAGCTCTTTTTTAAATAGTTAAGTAACTTAGAGAAGTAATAAGTTAGTAATAAAGCTTCTATTTTCTACTCTAACTATTTTTATAGCTTTATATCTAACTTTTAAGAGATTATTTTCTTTTTAATAAAGCTTTACTTATTATTAAGTTATAGATTATTTAGTAGTTATTTATAGCACTATTACTAAGTATCTTTCTAAAAATAATATCTTCTATTTATAAAGTAGTACTAAAACTTATTATTATTAAGCTTTATTTTAGATACTTTAAATTTACTCTTTAAAGTAATATATTTCCCTTAAATTACTTTATTTTTATAGTTTTTATAGTATTATTAAAAATATACTCTTTTTATAGATAAATAGGTTTTTTATTATAGTAAAGAGAACTATTAGTAGTTATCTATAAGTTACTTAGTATTTAACTTCTTATAGTAATATTAAATAATATCTTAATTTTAAGATTATTTCTCTTTTAACTATATAAGTTACTAGCTTTAGTATTAGTAAAAGATATATAAATACTAACTAATTTTCTATTATTAAATCTTTCTTTCTTTTTACTTTTCTAGATTATAATATTAATATTATAATTAGTCTCTTATTAGCCTCTCTCTACCTCTTTAATAACTTTATCTTAATTATAATATAATAAATCTATTATATCTAAGAATATTAATAAGAACTAATAGAAGTTCTCCTCCTCTAATAAGAAAAGTGTTACTTCTATTATATCTACTAGTATATTCTAAATATATTTCTATAATTACTATCTTTAAGTCTAATTTCTCTAAAAGCTAAGTAATAATATTATTTTATACTATAAGAGTATTAATATATAACTATTTCTCACCTAATACTTTTCTAGTTAATCTTTTAAGTTTAGTTACTAATTATATTACTTTTAGTAGCTTTTAATAAATACTAATACTATATATATATAAGTAGTAGTAAGCTATATATTAATATAGGTTCTAGCTATATTTATAGTAATATCTAACTGCTAACTACTTATAGCCTATTTATAATATAATAGCTATTTCTAGTTACTTTAAATAGCTTTTTAAGAATATTAATAAGAAGCTCTCTATTGTTAACTAATATATCTAAAATAAGATAGATACCTAGTAGTTACCTAATTATTCTATTACTAACTATTATTTAAAAGGAGCTTAAAGCTACCTAACTAGTAGCTAAAAAAGCTCTCTAGTTAAAGAAGAACTTAGCTAATATATTAACTAAAAAGTATAAAGCTAAAAAGACTAAGTAAGATTAAATATAAAGTAAGTACTAGATAGGTGTCTTAGAGAATATTACTAGAGCTACTAAGTACCTAGTTAAGGCTACTAAAGCTTAAAATAAGCTCTTTAAAGAGTATTATAAGAAGCTTACTTATTACTATACTATTATAGAGATTTTAGCCTAAAGCTAGCTAGATTTTACTATTATATAATCTTTATATATATAAGAATTTAATAAGTTCTATAATAAGATTATAAATACCTAATATCTTCCTAGTACTATCTTAATATCTTTTTAGTATTATAAAAATATTTTCTAACTTTATTTTTAAAATTATAATACTTTAGCTACCCCTTTAAAGGGTAAGGAGGATAATAAAGAGGTTAAGAAAGAGGGTAATAATATTAAAGAGGAAAGTACTAGTATCTAATAGATTAAAATTTTTTAAAAGTATTTTTAGTAAACTACTAATTACTTTTAGGTAACTATTATTAACCTTTAAGTATTTTTCTTATTTTTTCTTATCTTATTAGAGGCTTTTAGGCTACTCTTAAATTAAGATATCTAGCTAGTATACTCTGCTTTTATATAACTACTATCTATTTAGTGCTTCTCTCTATATTTATAACTTATTATAACTCTAAATTTACTTTATAAGCTTATTATAAGTTAGTTATAATATTCTATTATAGCTTCTATAAATTATCTAATTTACTATAACCCTTTTACTTAATAAGATACTAGTAGTTCTATCTAAAACCCCTATAGGTAACTATATAGTTTACTATATAGATATTATTATTATTCTTATTAATTAGAATATCTTATAGAAGTATAGCTAAACTAAAAAAGAGTTTTAACTATATTAGAGTAAAAATATTATAGATTTAGTAATTAGTATCTATCTATAATTTATAGGCTTTTCCTCTATTAATTACTTAATAAACTTTAAATAGGTCTAGGTATTTATTAAAAAGTTTCTAAGAGGGTTATCTTTATTTAATATTCTTTATAAAAAGCAAAATAAGATCTTCTACTATAAAAATAATAGAGGTTCTTTATTAGTTATAGAACTTACTATAAGTTTTATTAAACTTATATAGTAGCTCTATTACCTCTAGTTTCTAGGTAAGTAAGTTCTAGATTCTATCTTATATAGCTAATATAGATATAGAAGTAGTTTAAGGTTTAATATTATTAGAATTAGAAGGAAGATATCCTATTAGTAACTCTATAAGTAACCTCTAGATAGCTTTATAGTAAGTATTATTATAGATAAATTAAGCTATTAAGAGCTAATCTATCTAGTTATTTTAGTTAATATTATAAAAAGTATGTAAAAAGTGCTTAATATTCTAGTTTTATTACTCTATTTACCTATTAGTTTAGAGATAAAAGGTAGTGCTTAGTTTCCTTTTAATAGCTAGCAGGTAGTAAACCTCTACCTAGAATTTGCTAGTAAATAGAGATTCTTAGTCTAATATAATAGTTTTTAAGATCCTATAATTAAGAAAGATATATTATATTAATAGTATTACTAACTTATTAATAATAAGTAACTCTTAGATAGATATATATAAGGTATATTTTATAAATTAATTAATAACTATAAAGATACTATTATAGAGCTTATTTTATTTTATAAAAGATAGAGGTAACTTTATAATAAAGTTAATTAATATTTACTTAAAAAGTTAGTTAGATACTAATAGGGGTATAAGTTTCCTATATAATATATAGTATCTTAGTTTAGTTTATTAGTAGGTTATATATATCTTAATATATTTCTTAATATTAAGTTTTTAGAAATTCTAAAAGAATAAATTATAAATTCTTTTAAGGATCTTAGTAACTTCTAGGTAACTTATAGAGAGTTTATTATAAAATACCTTTAAGATTTCCTTTTAGAGTAGATAGTTATTAGAGATAAATAGACTAATACTATAGTATAGTAGATTTAAGTTATCTAGTAACTATTAGGTTTCCTACTATCTCTACTTCTTATTAATATAAAAGGAGTCTTATTATTATATATTTTAGACTTTCTCTTTAAATAAGAGGATAAGATCTTCTAGAAAAGTAATTACTAGTTATATTAGTAATTATTTCTAGATACCTATTTTCCTAATAATAGGGATTAATAAGTTCTTAAATTATTATAAAAAGCTATAGAGGAATAAGTTTTTAGCTTTATCTATCTTAATATTATTTAAAGTATAATTAGATCTTCTTAAAAGGGTATTAGCTAGGTTTTAGTAATTTAATTAGTATTTAATTTTAAAATTAAATATTAATAAGTTCTATAAAAGGTATACTTAGTAGTTATTAAGGGTTTTCTTATTAACTAGATAATAATAACTTAAATAGTTAGTAATAAACTAAATATAATACTATAAGTAAAGCAAATAATACTACTACTTTATAGTTATATTATAGATAGCTACTAGTTTAGCTTCTAGGATACTATATTATAGTTTAGCTTCTTAAAGCTTATATAATATAAAAGTAATAAGCTTCTAAATATTACTTTTTAGTTAGCTTAATATTACTCCTATTATAAAGTCTAATATATCTATCTTAACTTAGATTTAAAGAATAAAATTAAAATATTATAAAATAGAGGCTTTTATAAATAAAGTTTATAGTTTATAGAAGGTAACTAGTATCTTATAGATTATAACTAGCTAACTCTTTATAGTATTTATAAGTTAATTAGTAAGAAAGCTATAAACTTTTAAATAATTCTTAATAAATCTTCTATAAAATCCTATAAAACTTAGAAATTATTAAATTTCTTAGATATTAGTAGGTATTAGCTACTTAGTTATTACTTAGACTCTATCTTATTCTATAGTAATACCTTTTAATAATACTATAAACTCTAAGAAATTAATTTCTTCCTTATAAAACTTATATTTTTTTAGATTAGTATAGAGGCTATTTACTTCTAACTAGGTAAGTATCTACTTTATAATATCTATATAAGAATTTATATTATTAATAAAAATCAGGATATTATCTAAATATATAATATAAATAATATTAATAAGTTCTAAAAGCACTTTATTAATAAATATCTAGAAGGTTATAGATATATTAATAAGTTTAAATAGTATAATATAGTATTTATAGTATCTATAATAAGTATAGAAGGCTATTTTCTATTTATTACTCTCTCTAATCCTCACTTAGTAGTAAGTATTCTTAAAGTTAAACTTAGTAAAATATATTACTAATAATAGTTAGTCTAAGATCTTATTAATTAGTAGAAAAGAGGCTTAGTTTTTAATAGTTATCTAGTTAAGTCTCTAGTAGTTAATATATAGCTATAATTTTCCCCCTTTTTTAGAAATAAAGAGAATTAGAGCCTCTATTAAGCTTATTAATAAGTAGATTTAGTATTTTTAGAGAGCCTTTTTAATATATTTTCTTAATTCCTCTAACTCCTTTTTAGTTAGTAAGTAGATAGGTCTAAATAGGAGTTTTATTTTAGGTTTTAGGTTAATAGAGTAGATTCTAGTAGTATTAAAGTTTAGTATAGTTTCTGCTAGGTTAATATTAAATATCTTTATAAAATTATAGTATTTTAGAGAGATCTTATTTCTTAAATTTTTAGAGATAGCTTCTAGTTAATCTTTATTAATTATCTCTAGTTAGATATTAAATAGGTTTATTTCTAATATCTTTTAGAGTATTATAATAAGTATTACTTTTACTTTATTTTATATCTATTTTAATTTTTATATTATAATAATAACGTAAATACTTTTCTTAGTTAGAAAAAAGGTTTAGTCTAACTTTCTCTAATTAAGGTTAGATTTCTTAATAAGGTACTAAAATAGTTCTAAGATAGTATTATAGCTATCTCCCTTACTAACTCTAAAATTATATAATACTATTTATTATATACCTACTATATTACCTATATAGATTACTAATTTATATATATTATAATTAGAATCTTTTAAATTCTATATTTTCTTAAAAGGTAGTAGCCTAATAGGTTCTAGTTAGGTTATAGATATTAGTTTCTAATTAATAATATTTTTATTAGCTTTACTATTAATAAGTATAGTTTCTATCTTCTAGCTACCTATAACCTAAACTTATATAATTATCTTAATATAAAGTAGCTATACTATATTCTATTAGATTATATAAATAGTTACCTAGTTATTATCTAATAGTTATTTACTTAAATAGAGTTTTTCTTTATAATAGAAATAGCTATATTTTTTATAATATAGATATCTTAGTAAGATATATCCTTTTTTACTATAGCTATAATAAATAGTTTCTTTTCTAGAATCTTAGAGGATATTTCTAGGTTATTCTAGATAGCTTCTAGTTAGATTCTAGTTAGCTTTACTTTAGTTCTCTTAGATAGTATTATTTAAATTCCTAGTATTATAATTTTAACTTATATTCTAGGCTTTCTATTATTATATTTTAGAGTTAAATATCTAGTTTCTTACTAATATTTTATAGAATTAAAAGTTAATTATAAACTTAGTATTTCTTACTTTAGTATTAAAGTTAAGTTAAAAGAGTAGTAATCTATTTATTATTATATAGTATTAAAGTTTTAGGTCTAGCTATATTACTATATTAGCTATTTAGATCTTCTCTAGTTATTAATAAGAACTTTCTATTTTAATTTTTTTATAATAGTTAATAAAGCTTTAATAGAATTATTCTAGATATTAGTAAGCTTATTTAAGCTAGATTTATATATTAAGAGTTTAAAATCCCTTATTAGTAATACTATAAACTAGCTAGTTCTTTATAGCTATCTATATAATATTTTTTATCTTATTTTTATATTTTATTAAGAGATATAAAGTTTATTATTTAGCTACTAAGCTTTCTAGATATCTAATAATATATAGTATCTATTTTATATTAGTAGTAATTTTATCTATAAAGAAATATATATTAAGGTTAAATATAAACTAATTATAATTAGTCTAAGTACCTCTCTTATATTTAAGAGTAAAAAGATATTTTCTCTAAAGCTCTAATTAGCACTTTTTTAATTTAGAGCTATTAATAACTAGTAGGTAAATAGTAGTAAAATCTATTAAAACTAAGAGTTAGCTAGCTTTTAAAGCCTCTAAGTATTCTTATTTATATTTTAATTAGATCTTTTTTTTCTTTTTCTTAATAAGTTAATTTAGTTTAGTTTCTATTAACTAGTTAATTAGTAAGTTATTAATATCTTACTTATTATTCTACTTAAAAAGTGTTTTATTTTATAGTATTTTATTCTAAGTTTAACTATTTAGGAGGTTTTATTTTATAAAAAAGCTTTTAGATAGTAAGTTTAATTCTCTAAAAAACCTTTAAATAGGTATTATTATTATATATTATACTACTTTAATAGTTTATATCTCTATTAATATAAATAGAGAGAAAAATATATTATATATATATAATATAGAGTAAGGAAGTTAGTATAAATAGGTATAACTAAGGTTAAATATTCTTTTCTAGTTTTCTAGAATCTAAGAGTAGAGGCTAGAGCCTATTTAGAGAGCTCCTAGTAGGCACCTAGTATCTCTCTGCTATTAGAGTTATCTTTTAGACTACTCTAACTAGCCTGCTAAGCCTCCTTATAGAGCCTTAATTCCTTGTTCTAACTATAACCTTATCCTGGCTCGTGACAGCCAGCAAAGATAGAGCTGGGCAGATCGGCCCTCTGCTTGGCTACATTGACGATGTTGGTAGTCTGCGGCGCTAAGAATATGGATAAGAGTTGTACGGATTAATCTCGAGCTGCACAATGTCTCCACGTTCGAGGTGGTCGAACGTATGGCTCGACGCAGCAGGGTACAACGGGCGTGACTATGCCCTTGCGCATCGTCGAGAATGTCAAAGAGCTGAAAGTGCCCATGGTTGCAGGAAGCACCTTGTCCTTGTATATCTTCACCTGCCGTCCACTAGAATCCATTCCATACTTGTTGCAAGCAAACAAGCAAATCAAGCATAGAGCTAGGTGGTTTGAAAGATTGTATAGAGGAGTAGCTGACCTCTATATCGCCTGATCATCTGCCAAACTGCGGCTACCGTTAAAAGCTCCACTGCAGCAGAATCTCCCCACCGGCTTACGCGCATTCGTCGTTCGGCCTAGGTGCCCTCGCTAGCTGACCATTGATCGCCTACCAGTACCCGGCCCGCCGCCGTCTCGGATTTTCAGTAGTCTAACGTCAACGTGGCGGTTGACTTGGCGTCTATTGTAGTGGGGTTTGAGACTGAGAATACCATTAGTCAGTCGCTGTAATCAGTGCATTGTAATAGGAAAGGGTTAAAATCACCACAGTCTCGCTCATCTATTATTCACAGCCGCTTTGTGTCTCCCTGTCTCACCGTCCTCAATGCGGAGGGAGGGTTCAGAGCAATGCGGAGTTGGTGGATGGGGATGTACCAACCGGTTGGTGCATCGACCCACCTTTTGGATCCGCTGCTCAGGGCAAGCCTCCCACCCGGGGTAAACCCGGACCAGTACCCCGAGGTATGGGCCCACTGGGTTCTAGGGGAGGTGCTCTCTACATTTAGCGCCAAGTGGGAGAGCACCTCTTACTGGCGCACAGCACCTACCTACTGAAGTACATTTTGCTGGTCCCCGACGGCATCGAAGTTACGGATGCGGACCTGGGGCTGGTGCACAACGTTACTTACGGTCGCCCACGTTGAGCAAGGCCGTCGCCGCTGGCGTCGGTCTCGATCACTTCAGAAAGAAGCGGAAACACGCCCGCAAACCTTTTCAGAAAGATGATGCAGGCGACAGACTATCAATGATGGCGGACATATGGTTCTGCGTCACGCAACATCTAGAGGCTGACGAGCGCGACAGCGAGCGCGGCAAGATTGTGTCCCAATCGCGGAACCACCAGCTCGACGAGGCTAGACGAGGAGTCCTGGCGAGAACTTTCGCCAGGAGCGGGCTGGGTGCCGAGATAGCAGGGAGCCAGATATCGGCAGCGTCTGCCCCGATCGTGGCCCAGCAAAAGGGTCACAAACCACCACTTGCGTTAGCAAACAGAAGGTTACCTTATACCCGACAAGATAGGTTGAGGAATCTTTGCTATCTTGGTTGGATCGTGTACTGGGGCTTTCAACTACTGCTAAGTTTTAATTTCATCATTCGGCGTGGAAAAGACGCTGGTTCTTTTCGGACATAAAGGTTAGGTACCAAGTACTCAGATCGTGGCTAGCGTTCACTGAGGAAGCCACTATGCTGGTTCTGGTTTCTGAAGTTCGCCCTGGAGGAAACGGGGTCGGTCGCGGTCAGTCGCAGTCGGGATCGTCGTCGCAGGCGGATGGAAGTAGCAGACTTCGGGTCATGGGCTGCTGTGACACGATGCATCAGCATAGCCGCCAGCACTTAAGCGCACGTCCCAAGTGCTTTGAGGTCGAGATGCGCTTCGTGACTCGCAGCAGTGCGAAATGACGCGGATCACGCTTCCAGAAACAAGGCCGCCTAGCATAAGTAAATTACTAAGCGTTCCTGGGAGGGTGCAGAAGTGTCGCCATTAATGCAACAGGCTGGCTGACATGCCTCGGGTCTCTAGGAAAAAGATGAAGCTTCAACCGCCCCCCCGTTATGTGTAGCTGCCCGCCTTGGGTTCGCGCCTGGCAAGAGTGGACGGGTTTTGTAAGCCAAAACGCGTCGGCCCTCAACCATGCTTGTGTCAACTCCCAAGCTTCATGCTGTGCATGCACCAGGTGGAAGGCTCCAAGTTCCTGCTAGCCGTTGCCAACTTAGGCTTTTAACCAAACGCATCTAACTACCTGTCTGTTATACCCAAGCGCTCCAGAATTCTGAAACACACGATCTTGTCCAGCTATTCGAGACGGACCACCTGATAAAGTGATAGAAAGCATGAACGACAGTCGCGGGGTGATTTTGTTGAATTGGGTGTAATCCATGTGTCAGATTGTAGGGTCCGGAACGTGCGGTGCGAGTCGGGCGCAACGTTAGCCCGGCTCCGCGCGCGGGCCCGACGGGAGCAACTGGGGTGCGCGCAGGAAAAGGGGCTGGGATATACCTAAATAAGAGATAATATATAGAGGTTATATATATATACTAGAGTATCATAAGTATATATATAATAATCCTAATTTAATAATAAATAGTTTAATATATATTATATTACTATAAATACTACTCTAAAACCCTTAATTATAAAATAATAACTACTATAACTACCTTTAAGCTATATAGATATAATAACTAGATCCTCTAGATTAACCTTTATTGCAATGCAGTTCACAGCACTCTCAGCCTTATAAGGCTATAGTGGCTATATGCTATAGCGCGCAATTATATAATTATACACTATAAACTATTTTACTATGCTTTCTATATATACTAATCTATAGCTAAGATAGTTACTCCTTATAACTTACCCTCACTCCTACCTATAGCTTATAATAGTTATAAGCCTAGCTCTATAACTTATAAATACTCCTCTAACCTCTCTAAGCTTAGGAAAGAGCAAGTAGCTTTTCTCCTATTATTTTTTGCCTATTTAAAATAACCTTATAATACTTAAAAACCTTTTTAAAGTAGCCTTATAATAATAGCTATATACTCTTTAATAACTTTTTCTTTAAAAGTAAGGCTCTAAAGCTCTATTAACTAGTTTTACTAATACCTTAACCTATACTTATCTATATAGAGTAAGGGTATTTAGAAGTATTTTAATTCTAATAGCTCTAATATTAGAAAGCTTTTTAATACTTTTAAGAACACTCTAACTATTTAGAAGTTTATAGATAAGTATAATAACTATTTTTAAGCTAAGTATAAAGCTAATCTTAGTAAGTATAAAGCAGCTCTTTAAAAATAGAAGGGAAACCCCTCTTAAATACTCTATAAGACTACTAAGTATAATAACTCTATTAATATTATTAAGAATAAGAAGTCTAATACTCCTTAATAAGCTAGTAGAGCAGGTTTTATTACTTCTAAGCTTATAAAGCTAACTCCACTAACCCCTATTAAGTATAAAGATATCTAAAATAAGTAGAATAATATACTTAAATATCTCTCTACTAATAGTATAAACCTCTTATTATAAATTACCTTATACTATAACTATTAGATACTTATCTATTAAACTATTAATATAGTCTACCTTAAAGTAGTAGAGATAAAGCTTAATAATAAGAATAATAAGTCCTAGATTAACCTTTAAAATATACTCTACTTCCTTAAATAGTAACTTATCTACTCTAATAATAATATAAGGGAATAAGTATACTAAGATTATAAGGATATTCTAAAGTATACTAAGTATATTACTTAGCCTACTAAGTAGTATAGAGAGTAGCACTATCTCTATAAGCTAGTAGTAAGCTAGAATATTACTAATACTAAGGAAAGCTATAGTAAATATACTTTTCTTAAAGTAGTATACTATAGAATAGCTTCTATTTAGGCCTAGAACTAGCTAGATTTAGTTATCTAAGTAGAAGAAAATTAGAATATCTTACTTCTTACTTAAAGAGCTTACAATTATCCTTACTACTAAGATCTATAATAAGCTAGCTTCTACTAAGAGTTTTAGTAGATTACTTAGAGTATATACTATTCTTATAGGCTGCTCTAACTTAGAGGATTTACCTTAAGCCTTATAGACTACTTTAAACACTTTCTTTCTAGTAGTAATATCTAATAAGATCTCTAGCTACTTCTATAAAATAATACTATAGATAGACCTTATAGAACTATAGCTATATTTAATAGATATTTATAAGCTTACTAAAAGATAGCTTTAAGGATTATAAGATACTAAAGAATAAAGTATAGTATATATAGAAAATAGTAATATCTCTATAGTAGGGCTATATCTATAATAACTTTATATATATAGAGTGGATTATAAAGGAGTCTTAGAAGAGCAGTTAGCACTTATCTAACTATAGCTATAGTAGATACTATAGTAGTAGCTAGAGTAGGTATAGTAATAGAAGTAGTGCTAGTAATAAAGAGTAACTTCTTAATAATATTTCCTGCTATATTATTAACTAAAGCTTTCTTAAAGATAAAAGCTAAGTAATCTAAGTTTATTCTATAATATTTATATTCTTTAAGAAACTATATACTAAGACAGGGTAGTGCAGACAGCCCAGTTTAGAGGGTGCCCAGACAGGTATATTAGTTAGCACAGTATAGCAGGACTTTTACCTTATTAAGGGCAGAGAGGAGGAGAGAGAACTATTATCAGCTAGTATTACTATAGTTTATCTTATTATTTAGAAGCTTTTATTATTTTTGCTTAATAGTTTATATCTATAATAAGGTTATTATACTTAGAGAGATCCTTTCCTTTATTCTAGAGCCTCTAGATATAAAGCTATAATATTATAATATTCCTATATAAGTATATAGGAGTATATAGTTTTATTATTTTTATCTTAAAGTTCTTAGTCTATTTTAATAGTATCTAGAAGTAGATTCTTCTCTCTTAAAACTTCCTCTATAATGCTTAAAAGGGATATACTTCTATACTATATAAACAGGCTTATATTTAATATAAAACTATAGTATATTATCCTAACCACTTAATAGAATATTAACTTTATAAACTTAGTAGCTATAATAATAGACTTTATAAAGTAATATTTAAAAGTCTCTTTATAGATCTAATCTAAGAAAACACTAGGTATAATAGCTATATAGTTAGAGTTTTTAGATAGAAATACTTAAAATCCTGAAAATCTAGCTATAATAGCTTTAGACTTTACTAGATTAAAAAGTTTTCTCTTTTCTCTTTAGTTCTTATAAAAGTAGAGCTAGTATCTACTTTCTATAACCTAGAACCTAATAATTAGTAATAAAGTAATAAATTAATAATACTAGTTAGGCTAATAAGCTTAACTAAGGGGATTTAGACTCTACTTTAGTTACTATATAATTAATATCTATAGAATTAAGAAAATTATAGTATTATATTACTTATAAGAAAGAATAGAAAAGAGTTTATAAACTTATAGATAGAATAGAAGCTATAACTACCTCTAGCTATATTAAAAAGGAGAGCCTATATACTTATAGGAGAAATAGAAGCTATAACTACCTCTAGCTTATAATTTATAACTACTATTTAAAAAAAAAGGAGGTTAAAGCTCTCTTTCTCTCTATCTACTTAATTATTATAGATTAAATTGCTATATAACTCTTCTCTTTTATTATTAGGTAATTTAAATATTAATAAACTTTAATATTAATACTAATATTAAATTATAATAAATTATATTAACTACTTACTATACTATATCTAAGTAATACTCTAAGAAATCTAGGAGAGCTCTTAAAGTTAGTATATCTGCTTTAAAATCTTCTAGCTCTAAGAACTATACTCTAGATATAGAACTCTTTGAGAAAGCTATATTTAAAAGTATTTAGAAATAAGCCCTTTACTCTATTACTATAAATAATAATAGATCTAAGAAGTCTTTACTTTTATAGTTCTAAAGCACTAAAATTAGTTACTAAGTCTATATTAATAAGAATATCTATAATAAATATAAGAACTATAGAAGTATAGCTCCTCTTAGACTATAGAAAGCAGATCTAGACTAATAGCTAGATAAGGTTATATCTATAAAAGCTATTACTATATTTTCTATAAGAGACTTAGCCTCTCTACTTACTATTAGTATTATAGAGATAATTAAGAAATTAGCTAAAACTATATAAAAGCAGTATACTACTACTCTAATTATCTCTTATAGTCTAAAAGCCTCTAAGTTTATTAGTAATAATATTTCTAACTTCTTTAAGGATTACCTATTTTATACTAAGCTCTATAAATAGAATAAGGAGAAAATAATTACTCTAGTTAGCTAGTACTATATTAAAGTTTATTAGTAAACCTTTAAGAGTATTTCTACTTAATATAATAATTAGCTCTCTCTTAAAGATAATCTCTATAAGATATATAGTATTATAAACTTAAATACTTATTTAAACTTTAATAAGAAGCTTTAAAGTCTTATTTCTAGTCTAGAGATTAGTAATCCTAAATATATCTCTAAATTTCTTACTAAGATTAGTAATCTTTAAAATAGAGCAGCTAAGAGAAAACTATTTATACTATCTAATATAGAGATTAACTATATTATTTTTTACTACTTTTCTAAGCAAACTATAAGGTATATTTTAAAGATTCTATATAAGAACTACTAGAGTCTCTTTTAAGTTTCTTAGATCTAAATAGAGGTTATAATTACTAGATAGGTTTAGTCTTAATAGATATATATATAACTATAAAGTATTAGAGAGGATATTCTAGCTAGTATACTAGTTATTATACTTAAGTATAAGTAATTAAGAGTATTATCTATAAAGGCTAAGCTAAGAGATAAGATAACTAGTATCTTTAACTAGAAAGTCTAAGTAGATAATCTTACTATCTGCCTTAAAGATATAGAAATTAAGCAGATTAAAACTAGATGCTATACTAATATCTCTTAATATAATTATACTATTAATAAAGTTAGTATATATACTGCTAATATATCTAATATCTAGTCTATATAAAAGCCCTTATAGTATAACTATTATAGTAGTAACTCTTATAACTATAGCTTTATATATAGAGAATATAGCTATATACTCTTTAATCTAAGAGGAGGTAGTTACTCAGGCTCTATAGGCCTTAAATCTTACTACTAGCTAAAACCTCTAAGATTTATAGAGACTATTAACTCTAATACCTACTATACCTATAGTAAGAAAGGATATCTTACTAGAAATTATAAAGCTATTAGAGCCTTTTTTAATATAAAACTATACTTATTTTATAGAAGTTACTAGTAGATTAGCACTCTATAAGGTTCCCTCTATATCTAGGTCCCTAATAAAGAGATTAATAAAGGCTGCTAATAAAGCTAGTATAATCTAATAATTATTTCTTTTCTAATTCTTATAGCTAGTATAGATAAAACTAAGTAGCTAGAAGTTAGTATTCTTACCTTTTATAGATACTTTTTAAGCCTTTAGGGAGTTAAGTTCTAGCTTAAAAGCTATAAGCAGTTTAATAAGTATATCTAGTATACTATATAGGGAACTCTAAAGCTTCTAATCTCTACTTTAGCTATAAAAACCCCTTCTACTAGTATAATAACCTTAGATACTGCCTATAATATCCTTAATATCTATATACTAGCTCCTAGTATTCTGGCTATAGTTCTCTCTATAAATATAGATATTAATACTATAACTAGATTATAAACTTAGAACTACTATATAATACCTTATCCTGCTACTAGATCTAAGAAGAGAATCTATATTATAAACCTAAATATAACTTATTTTCCTACCCTGCTTCTAGAACCTTATATTAAGAAAGTTATAGATAAGAATAAGAATACCCCAGTTAATAACAGCCCCTTAAAAGCTGCTAAGACCCCTTAATCTAAGTCTTTTATTATAATATTAGAGGGCTAAATTCTTACTAAAAACCTATAAGCTAAGTAAGTAGATAGAAAGGTTACTATTCTAGAATCCTTCCTTTACTAGATCTAGTATAACTATAATAATATAGTTTATAAGTATATAAAGCTAGTTATCTAGAACTACCTCTAGTAAAATAGCAATTAGTAGCTAGATATATTTATATCTATAAGAAGAGACCTACTTAGCTATATTATAAAAGCTTCTAGATTAAGCAAATAGCTTATATAAGAAATTAGATATTAGAATAATATATAAGCAAATCTAACTCTTATATTCTAATATAAAGCATTCTTATAAGTAGAAGTTAGTGCTATTAAGGCCTATATTTAAGTCTAAGTTTATAAAAAAGAGGCTATAGTAGTTTAGATACTTTATAAAGCTACTATAATAGACTAAGAGCAGAGTTTAGATATAATTCTCTTTTACCTAGTATCTTACCTAACCTCCTTTTCTTTAACTAGCCTCTTTTACCCCTTTATAGATATAATCTATAATTTCTAAGCCTTTATAAGCAGCCTAGCACTTTCCAGTTTTAGTTAACTACCTCTCTATAATATAGTAAGTATTAATATAATAGATATTATTCTATCTAGTACTTAACCTAAAGAGAACCTTAATATACTAGTTACTTCCCTTAATAATTTAGCAGAGCACCTATACTATGCTATAGTTACCTGCTAGTACTAAGTTCTTACTATATAAGACTTTATTATACTATATTTCTAGATTACTATAAAAATTAGCTAGTCTATATACTTAGAGTAATATAAGATTATTAATACTAGTACTACTATTAATATTATCTCTGAGAAATATATTAGCTATAATAGTATATAGGAAAGTATTATCTCTATATATCTTAGAGTCTAAGGCTTTATAGATACTTAAGCTATAGTAACTTTTAAGGATATTATAGTTAAAGATATCTATATTAATAGCTATTATATATCTAATATACCCTTCTTTATTAGCCTATATAGTAAGATATCTAAGAATATAATCCTTAAAGCTCTATTTATTATATATATTAGAATAATACTAGAATACTTACTAACTTAGATAATTAGTATCTTTTAAGCTAGTAATGAAAAGATCTATACTTCTTTAATATTCTATACTTTGGATTATACTAGTTACTTTACTACTATTCTCTCTAATCCTACTAGCTTCTCTTATACTTAGTAAGCTTATTTAATTTCTATAGAGGAGGAAAAATAGAGGCTACTATTACTAATTCTAATATAGTAGCTAGCTTAGTAATTATAGAAATTAATAGATAACTAAGTAAAAGTCTATAACTATAGCCTTATAACTAGAAAGGCTAGCCTAGCCTATATATACTAAAAGAGATAATACTAGTAGTAGAAGCTAATTTACTAGAAAGCTTTAACTTCCTAGTCTAAGAAAAGTTAGAAAATAATAAGAAGATCCTAGTAATATTTAATAAGAATAGTAATACCTTTTATATAGTACTTAAAGTCTTCCTTAAATAAGCTATTATACTAAGAATAGAAGCAATTATCTAGGCTATTTTAGAATTATAAGAGTATATTTCTAGATACTAATCCTATAAAGATAAATAGCACTTTAACTATTATAAACCCTTTCTAAGAGAGTTCTATAAATATTACTACTAGAGAAAGAGAAAAGAAGCTAACTATATAGACTCTAACTATATACTTAGCTATAAAATAGAGGAGGTTCTAGTATTTCTAACTAATATTTTAAGTAAACCTCTCTTTTTCTAGAAATAAGACAGAGATAGAGACTAATTAATCTATTAGTAAAAGAAAGAGCTAATTTCTACTAAGCTATATAATAGTACTAAGCTTATATTATTTAGAATAGCTAAGCACCTCCTTATATATAGTAGAGCTACTCTTTTTAGAAACTAAAAGACTACTATTAGTATCTTTAATATAAGAAAACCTAAGTATACTAGGGCTCTTAGCTATATAGTTAAGAGATTTAACTTTAATATTTAGAAGTATTATAAAAAGCAAATAGTATATAAGACTAACTTACTAAAGTTTATAACTAATAAAAAGCTTTAGTAACTTCTCTTTTCTACTAAAATATATCTCTTACTTTTTATAAATCTATTTAACTTAGAATAGGGAATTAGATTTAATATAGCTAATATCTAGATATACTATTAGTTTTATTAAAAAGAGAACCTCCTAGAAAAGATCTTAATAAGAATCTAGAATAAACTAAAAACTAATTATATCTATAATAATACTCTATTCTTTATATATAAGGAGATTAATATAATATATAAGATAAAAAACAAAAAAGTCTAGCTAGTTAATAACTTATCTTTTAATAGCTTAGTACTTAAAGGAGACCTAGAGTAGAAGTTAAAAGCCTAGATAAAGGTAAAAGAGAACCTTAAACTAGTATTAGAAAGCATCTTTATAAACCTTATCTAACTAAAGTTTTTAACTATTTCTAAGAGAGAGTAACTTATAGTAAAATAACTTAATAAGATTTTAGTAATAGTAAACTACCTTAACCTAAAAGAGAAAAAGCTTCTCTTTAAAGTTCTAAATAACAGAGAAAAAGCTCTTATATAGAGTTTTAAGTATTATAGATCTATTTATCTATCTATAACTCCTCTATAGGTAATTAGAGTTATTTCTTATAAAGCCTAGTAAGTAAAAAGCATACTAATCTTAAAGGTCTTAGAGAGTAATATAATAATAATCCTAAAAAACAGATTAAAGAAGGGTATCTTTAAGTAAAGTTATATAGCCTACTAAAACCCCTTCTTTCTAGTTAGAAAGAAGAATAGAAAGATATATCTTATTAACTCTATAACTAAGGTTAATACTATTACTCTATATAATATAGCTTTATTTCTATCTAGTAATAAGTTCTTAGAAAACTTTATAATATACTAGCTTCTCTTACTATTAGATTTCTTCTCTAGATATAACTAAGTTCTACTAGATTTATATAGCTATAATATTATAATCTTTATAACACTAATTAGCCTCTTTTAGATATATATTCTGCTTTAAGGAGCTACTAATTCTATAACCTAGTTTATAAGAGTTATAACATAAATCCTATATAACCTAATTCTAACCTATTATAAAGCTTTCCTTAATAATATAGCTATTAAGAGCTCTACCTTAAAGTATAATAATAAAGAAGTCTCTAGTTACCCCAGACTATATAGATATATTCTAGAATATATCTAGAATATTAATAAAGTTCTTATTAATATTAAGTTAGCTAGCTATACTATTACTATTAAGAAATCATAATAAGCCTAGTAATCTATTACTATTATAGAATATATTTATAGTACTAGTAGCTAAAAGCTAGAGAAGTTAAAGATTATTAAGATTAGAAAATAGAGGGTCTATAATAACCTTACTAACCTCAGATTCTTTCTTAGTATTATAATATTCTATTAGATTTAAGTTTAGGGATTTTTAGCTATAGCTAGGCTACTTATAACACTCTTAAAGAAGGATATACTATTTAAATAGAACTAGCCTTAATAGTTAGCTATAAATACTCTTAAAAACTAACTTATCTCTACTTCTATTCTTATTAGGCTTAACTATAACACTAATATAAGTAAAATCTACTTTATAGTTAATACTAGTAGTCTTAGTTAGAGCACTATTCTTAGTTAATATATTAATAATAAGTATATAGTCTCTAGATATAAAAGTAGCTTATAAACTAGTATAAAGCTAAACTATAATACTAAGAAGAAGAAGTTAAGGGGTATACTTAAGGCCCTTAAATAAGTTTGCTTTTATCTCTATAATTACTACTTTATACTAGAAATAGACACTAAAACCCTTATTACTTAGCTTAATAGTACTACCTCTAATCTACCTAGAGCTCTTATTATCTAATAGATCTTATAGATTTATATATTTAATTTTAAAGTTAAGCACCTACCTAGAAGCTAGAATACTATAACTAATAGATTATCTTATAAACCTAGTAAACTATCAGATAAGCTTAACTAAGATATTAAAAGAGAAATTAATAACTAGATTAATAAGTAAATCTTCTTTATAGACCTAATTACTATCTCTTTCTTTAATAAAGTATAAGTAGATAGAGATAGAGTTTACCCTGCTAAGATTCTTACTACTAAGGTTAATAATATCCTATAAAAGTCTCTAAGACTTATAGATATCTCTAATACTATACTAGATAGCTTTTTATACTAGAATTGCTACTTATACTAAATCACCTACTATCTTAGTATATTAAGATAGCTAGATAGAATTAAGCCTAGTCTATATTATAAGTTTAAGGAGGAGGCTAGGAAATTCTTCCTAAAAGATAAGTTATTATTTATATATCTTAGTATATATAAGCCTACTCTATAATAAGTTATAGATAATTTATAAACCTAAACTAAGCTTATTATAAAAGTATACTAAGAGAGTAGATATAGAGAATATAATATAGTTATTAAGCAGTTAGCAGAGCAGTATTACTAATATAGCCTCTACTAATAAGTTAGCAAATAAGTTTATACTTATAAAGATTACTAAAAGCATAGGCTTAGATATATAGATAACTCTTACTATTTCTTAGTACTCTTAGAGCTGCTATTTACTTATATAGTATTAGATATATAGAAGGTTAGCAAATAGAATATAGTTAAGGCCTAGTACCTCCTAACTAGATAGATAGAGGCTTAGTAAATATAATAAGCTAACTCTCACCTTATTACTAAGTTTATATAGGAGGATATTATTTATTACTATAGGCTTTATAGTATACTTATTATTTATAGAGGCTTTAAGAATAAGGATATAGTTATTAAATTTAACTATAAATATAAGCTTAAGTAAAAAGTTACTACTATTAATAACCTATATACTAATAGTACTATTAAAGTTAGCTACTAGACTATTATATATACTCTTACTACTTAGATAAAGAATATAAATAAGGACTTCTAGCTATTCTTCTAAGCTATACTATTTACTAATAGAACTTCTATTAGAGCCTTAACTAGCTATAACCCCTTCTATCTACTCTATAGGTATAAAGCTATAACTCTAATAGAAATATTCACACTAACCTAGAAAGTACTAGTATAAAACCAGGTAATAATATCTGAGAAGAAGCTTCTTATATAAATAAGAGCTTTTAAATAGCTTAATAAGAACTATACTACTATATAAAAGATAATTATAGCCTAGTATAAGCATATTATAGATAGGTTTAATTACTAGAAATACTATATCTTATATAGTTAGGAATTTAAAGTAGATAACCTTATTTTAGCATTTAATATTAAATAGTATATAGATAAGTCTTTAAATACTAAGCTTAACTACTATTAAAAAGGCTTTTTTAGGATCTATTTAAAGGCTCCTAATAATACTTTATATTAACTTAAAACCCTTATAGGAAAACCCCTTTATAGGTTAACTTATACTAGAAACTGCCTAAAAAAGTTTATTAAGGCTCTAGAAGGTTTTTAGAAACTAGAAGATATTAACTAGTATAAACTTAACTTTATAAACTAACTTAATAAGATTTACTCTACCTATAGTTACTCCTACTCTAATAAAAATAATAAAAAAGAAGCAGAGAAACCTTTTACTAACTCTAATAATACTAACTCTCTATTAATGAGTAATCTAGATAGTAATATCTTATAGTAGATTATATACTTAGTAATATATTTATAGGCTTTAAAGGAGGCTCTTAACTAGATAAGAGTAATATAGAAACTTTATATAGAGCTTTAGCTATTTAATCTAGTTAGAGATAGTTAGTATACTAAAGTAGGGGATAACTCTATATTACCTACTAGAACTAGTACTATTATAGAGGAATAGGCCTTTTTATATCTATAATAGATAAGGCTTATACTCTTAGAGAGAGCCTTACTATACTCTCTACCTTAATTACTTAACTATAATTTCCTAGCTTAGTATATTAGAATAGACTATAGGAATAATACTAAGGCTAGCCTACTTATACCTATATTATTCTGCTTACTATTTAAGTTTACTCTTATACCCTTATAGTTCTAATCTTATTAGTAATAGTAGTATTAAGCCTAAGCACTATTATTATATTAGGGATTATACTACTAAGGTTACCACTATACTTATAGTAAGTCCTGCTATATAAAACCTATTAGAAGCATACTATAACCTTCCTAGTAATTAGTATACTCTATTTCTCTCTATTACTACTTAGATATTCTATATCTTATTCTAGAAAATCCCTCTTTATAGCCTCCCACCTTAACTAGATAGCTTATTATTACTTAAAAAGTCTTTAAGTTATAGTTTAACTTTAATAGTTTAGCTATATCTATAATACCTAGCTACTTATTTTTATACTACTTCTAGATTAGACTTCTATATTTAGTATTCTAAAAGGGGTATATCTCTATATAATATTATATTATTTTATATTATCTATCTACTCTTCTTTAGTTTCCACTATTATAGTAATTACTTATCTATTTTATATTTATAATAATATTCTTACTTTTAAATTAACTCTTTACTTATCCTCTTATATAACTATAGCCTTATATAGGTAGTTAGATTAGTAAGTTTCCCCAGCTATAAATAGTTATATTACTAAAGAAACTAGAAATAAAGAAACCCTTCTATCTATATTTTAAGGTGCTCTACTATATTAAAAAAGTATTATTATAGCTAGTTAATTTTATCTAATTTACTAAAACTTTATATAATTTTTCCTAGTTTTTCCTAATTTCTCCTATATTATTTTATATAAAGTATATATATTAAAGTATTTTAAGGTTAAATAAAGAGGAATTTATTTATTAATTTGTATTTTTAGGTCTATAAAGACCACTAAGTATATAGAATATTATATTAGTTCTTCCTTTTTCCTACCCTTTTCCTTTAAATCCTAGTTAGGATTTTAAGCTGCTCTCTCTTATTAGAAACAGGGATATCTAAATCAGCTAGAGGGTAACTAGTAAAAATAAATAGTAACCTAGACTTATACTCCTTTAGCTAAGTTTTATAATATTTTACTATAGTTCTAAACCCTAGATAAGTTACTCTAAACCTCTCTATAATCTACTAGTTAATCTAAAACTAAGTAACTACTCCCTTAAACTTACTACTTTATTATTTTAGATTATCTATACTATAGCTAAAAGCTTTATAGTTTCTCTTAGAGTTAAAGAAATACTTAGAATCTTATTTATAGTAAAGATAGTTAGTATAAATATTACTAGATATACTTATATACTTAAAGTATAGCTTATAGATCTAAGCTTTAGTAGCTTTATTATAGAAAGAGTAAGTATACTACTTATAACTACTATAAAGAACTATATTATAACCTCTATTAGCTTAAATATAGAAGCTATAGCTAACCTTAGATCTATTAGAATTAATTATTCTTACTAGCTAAAATCTAAAAATACCTATAACTACTAAGGTAATAAAGATATATCTATAAAATAGTAGTTTCTTCTCTATTACACTCTAGTAATAAGAACTAGTATAAGCCTCCTAAAACTAATAAATAATAATCTTATAGTTATTTAAAAGTAGAACTTTTATATAGAAGTCTACTTTCTAGTATAGCTAGAAAGGTTCTAAAAGCTTAAGTAAGTACTATATAAGAGATATTATAATCTATATAAGAAGATTAGTAAATATATAAAGTAAAAGTTAAAGGAGTAAGTCTACTTACTATAAAGGAGTTAATAAAGAGCTTAATATATAGAGGGAAGTTATAGTCTCTCTTATTAGAAACTAGTTTATTTATAAAAAGCTAGAAAATATACTTTTTTAGCTAAGTTAGTATATAAGGATTATTAGGATTTCTAATAGAAGCTATAACTAATAAGTATTAAAGAAAGCTTAAGGTTATACTTTATAGATATAAAAGAGAGATTACTATTTCTATTATATTATAGAAGAAGAAGAAAAAGTTAGAGAGAGCTAGAAAAGGTCTAGTTATATAACCTAGTTACTCTATCTCCTACTAAATTATTTACTTAAAGGGTTAAGCCTTTCTTATAGTTAAGATTAATTAGATAAGAAAAGGAGTTAACCCTTATAACTACCTCCTCCTACTATCTATTCTTATTCTATCTCTTTATCTTAGTTAGTTAATAATTAGTAACTAGTAGTCTGCTCCCTTTAATCTATATATAAATAAACGTTTTATTTCTCTTGAAATAAATAGATTTAACTTATTAATAATTAATTTAGTATTATAGCTTAGCTTAATTTATATTCTAAACCCTCTTTATAAATATTTAACTATAAAATTCCTGCTCTAACCTATACTTACCTATATATAACCCTTCTTTATAATACTATAAACCTCTATCCTTCTATATTACTTATATACCCTTTTCTCCTTACTAGAAGCTTTAATTAAGTCTATAATTATCTCTATTTACTCTATTCTTAATAATATCTTTATCTAAGAGTTCTCTTACTAAGATTACTAATATCTAGGTTAAGTAAGTATTTCTTATTACTACTTTAGAGAAGTTTTCTTAGAAATAAGATAAGTAAAATAGTAAGCTCTTAGAAACTATAATTATATCTACTAACTTTATTCTCTTTAAAAGAACCTTAAATACCCTAGCTATAAGAATTAATAAGTAGCACTTAGCTAGGTAAGTGCTTTCTTTCTACCCCTAATTCCCTCTTAAACTAAATAAAAACCTTAAATATAAAAAGCTTTAGTAGCTTTACTTTAATATCTCTATAGCTTAACTTTATATTTATCTCTAATAGTTTTAGTCTGCTAGATTTTAATAACTAGGCTAGGCTAAAGAGAATAAAAGAGAGTTAGCTATTATAGTTAACTTATTTAATCTATAAGGGGCTATTTAGACTAAGACTTCCCCTTTAGCCTCTAATATAGAGACTAGTTTTTAACTTCTCACTTATAATCTCTCTAATAGGATTAGTCTTATTAGATAATATTATATCTCTATTAATACTAGAATTAAAGATAATAGAACTACTATATAAAAAAGCTAGCTTACTATACTTATTTTCTAATTACTAGCTAAGAAGAGTATTAATAAAGAAATAGTCTTCTACTCTATCTTACTTATTAACTAACTTTTAGGCTTTTTCTACTTTTATAATAACTTCTAGTATAATAGAAAGATAGAATTATATCTTAAAACACTAATTAGGTCTATAATAGCTATTTATAAGCTCTTTAATAGTATAATATCTATTTTTAAGTATTTAGTTAAAGTTATCTAAGTACTCTAACTCTAAAAAGAGCAGCTATAGATATTAGATATACTTTACTTTAAGTAGCTTTACTACTATATATAACTAGAGTTAGCTAAGTACTAGACTAGTTTTTTCTTTAAAGGAATCTTTAATATATAAATAAATTAAATCACTTCTAAGTTCTATAATAGAGATCTAAAAGCAGATAGTATAGTCTTTCTAACCCTATTAAGAACCACTAATAGAGCTAAATATATTAAAAAGATTATGTCTCTACTATATAATAAGAAAATTTAAAAGATAATTTATACTTAAAACTCTATAATCTCTAACTCTATATCTATAAATAGATTAACTCTAGTATAGCTCTATCTTAGATATCTTAAGATACTTAACCTTAACTCTAAAATATCTATGCCTAATATTTAAGTTATAAAAGCTTTCACACCTATTAATATACCTATTAAGCCTCTTATAAACCTAAATCTAAGTCTATCTAAGAACTATAATACTAGAATAAGAGATATTATTAATAATTACCCTATAGTTAACACTATATAAAACTATACCTACTAAAATAGGATTATTACTACTATATACTAAGAAAATAAATAGATAGAAAAGAGAGCCTTTAACCTTTATAATAATAAGCCTTCCCTTTATCTAGGTTATAGCTCTTACTATACTAATAATTCTAGATAACTAATTTATATTAATAACTCTTATAGCACTTTAGAACCCCTTGTTATAGGTTTAGCTAGTAATCTAGAACTACTAAAGAATATGATAGAGGAAAAGAGAGTATCTAACTAGTATATTAAGTTAAGTTAAAACACTATACTATCTTTATAAACCTAATTCTATTATAGATTTAATATAACTAGAGAATAGACTAAGTAGCCTCTATTAGTTACCTAATACTACTTTACTTATCTCTATAATATTTAAGGGAGACTAGTAACAGAAACCTATCTTAAAGTAAAAGAAATATATTATCTTACTAAGTTTAATATATATAGGTTAGGTAAATATATATAGATTCTAGAAAAATAAGTTACCTAGTAAATAAGAGCAGTACCCTCTCTTAGTAAGTACTAGATCTTAATATAGTTAATTATAGATACCTATTATAACCTACTTACCTAGTTAGATATTACTATTTTTTATATTTAATATAGTAGTAACTATTAAGCAATAATAGTAGTAAACTAGAAAAGAGGAACTACTTACTATACTAACTTAATTTAGAGCAGAGATTCTAATAAACTATTTATAGAGGCTATAGAAAATCTCTCCTAGTACTATAAGCTCCTTAAAGCCCCTATTAATATTTATACCCTCCTTTAAAAGAATATTATAGTTAGATTCTAGCTCTAATAGTAGGATTTATAAATATATAGCCTTAAAGTAGTAGATTAGATTAGAGCCTATATTTATAAGAGTATTATTAATAGTATAGTATTAATAGTAGCTATAAAAGGAATAGTAAAAAGGAATTAATTTCAAATTATTATCTAGTATATCTTAAAGATTACTACTAAGTTTATAAAATACCCTATACTCTATAATAATAGACCTTTATAAATACCCTAGATAGACCTCCTTATAGTAGAGTTATATAGTAATACTAGCAAAATATAGCTTTTAGTATCTAGAATACCTTTCTTTTTACCTCCTCCTAAAATACTAAGACTTTCTATAAGAACTTTTACCTTATACTATATAAAAGGCTAGGTTAGTAAGCCTAATAGTAGGGAACCTACCTCTTATTACTCTAGTAGAACTAGCTCTTATACTATTATAAACCTAGACTTACTAGCTTTTAGTTTCTATAATACTCTATTATCTCTTAGTAATAATAACTCTAGCCTTATAAACCTGGATTTAACCCTGTCTAACTCTTTTATTTTACTAGCTAGACTGCTTAATACTAGATAAGATATAACCCCTTTATACCCCTCTACTCTAGTACTATACTAAACTATTATTACTAGAAAATATCCCCTATATCTAGCTTTATCTAATATTTTTAAGCCTACCTATAATAGCTATAAGAACTATATTATAGAACAAATTAACTACTAGTAATAGATTAAAGATAATATCTCTAAGAGTAATTATAGTTACCACTTTTTATAGCTATCTAGCTAGTATAGTTAGGAATAATATAAGTAAGGTTTAGATTAGAATAAGGCTTATAAGCTTATAGAAAATAGGCCTAGATAAAGAAAACCAGGATAATATAACTATAAAAAGAAGTAATTAAGTTTATAATAATCTAGGAGGAGCAATTAAGTAGTATAGGGAGTGCTTTTTTCTTTATAAATAGTAGCTTTTATTTATATAATTTTTCTTTAGTATATAGTCTTCCTTACAGAGTATTAAGATAAGACTATAAAGGATAATTAAAACAGAGCAATATAGATAGCCTAGTTTAGAGGGTACCCAGATAGATATATTAGTTAGCATAGTATAGCAGAACTTTTACCTTATTAAGAGCAGAGAGGAGGAGAGAGAACTATTATTAGCTAGTATTACTATAGTTTATCTTATTATTTAGAAGCTTTTATTATTTTTACTTAATAGTTTATATCTATAATAAGGTTATTATGCTCAGAGAGATCCTTTCCTTTATTCTAGAGCCTCTAGATATTAAGCTATAATATTACAATATTCCTATATAAGTATATAGGAGTATATAGTTTTATTATTTTTATCTTAAGGTTCTCAGCCTGTTTTAATACTCTCTCTAATAGTATTATTCTAGATAATTATAGAGCTCTCTATATTATTAATAATAAGAGAAAGCTAGTTTCTAATATCTTTATATACTTATATAATAATAAGGTAATTAAAGTTAGTAGTATAAACATACTAATTATTAAAAGGGGCACTTAGGTTATCTAGAGTATATTTAAAGCCACCTTAATAGGTAAAAAGAGCGCTCTAACCTTAAATAATATTACTATTATTAAAAATATATATATTAATATTATCTTAGAAGCACTCCTCTTTAAAATAGGTATCTAGTATAATAGCTATAACTGCTCTTTGTAGTTTAGTAAGCTAGGTAAGTCTACTTATATAAAGCAGCTACTATATAAAAGTAACCTAGTCTTTTTTAAATATAACTCTATCTCTATCTACCTACCTAGTCTAAGTATTTCTATAAGCAGTATAGATATTATAGCCCTCTTAAATAACTAGAAGCTAATATACCCCTTATACTACTATATAGCTAAAAGGTTTAATAATATATAACTATAATACTTCTAAGCTAGTTATCTAGGCTGGAGCGCTCTTAAACGCCTTATATATAATACTTAGAGGGTGAGAATTAAGACTCTATTATATATTTAATATAAATTCTATGTGTAAGTATATACTTAGTAAGTTATCTTATATAGTATATCTAAGGCTAGATCTCTCTATTCCTACTACTATATAGCTTAGAACCTCTTTAACTACTAAAAGCTTAGCAAACTATATACCTAGATACTTCTTATTAAAAATAATTATAGTAGAAGACTCTTTAAAATTCTCCTAGTCTTAAAAGAGTATAATAAAGTGTTTAAGATATTCTAGATATTAAAATACTAGATATAAAGATAGTAGGGACTTACTATCTATCTATAAAATCTGCTATAATATTAAGTATACTATTATTACTATATAAGGCTTTACTTAGTATAAATAATAGATAGAGAAGCTTAGAATTAATCTTAAACTTCTATTAGTAAATACTAAGAAGCCTATAGATAGTAGAGAGCATACTAGCTTAGAAATTATCCTAAAAGCATTTATAATACTAACTACTACTTACTTATTAAAGTATCTTATCTTAGAGACTTAGAGAGTAGCAGTCTTTATTTTTAATATTAGCCTATATACTATAAATAACTAGTAAAGCCCTATTTAGATAGAACTTAAGTAGTTCTAAAACTACTTCTAATAGTAATAACTAGACTTTATACTTACTATATACTAAAACCTATATTTATACTAGAGAGGCTTATATATCTATAGTTATAAAGCTTACTCCCTTAAAGAAAGTTATAAGAAAGGTATTAGAAGATACTATTATAAGGTTAACTCTAGAGCCTATCTTAGATACTTTATAGAATATATACTAGAAATATATAACCTATATAGAATCTAGATTCCTATACTTAACTAGGTTATTATTATATATAATATATACTTTAATAAGTTAAAATTCTACTCTCTAGATAATAAGAAGGAGGCTATAGATATCTAGAATATCTAGATAATTATTAATAAGGTTAAAATACCTATTAAATCCTTTAATATAGTTCTTAAAACCTTAGAGATATTTAATAAAGTAAATAGTAACCTTATAATAAATAAATAAACTACTAGCAGGTTTAAGTTTTCTATACTAGCTACTTTTTATAATTTAGAAGTACCTTATATTACTACTATAATATAGTCTAAGAGTATACTAGCTAGAATATAGAGAGAACTACTTACTCCTAAATAAACTTCTAATTCTAAAAGCATACTAGGATTAAGTTTAAACCCTTATATAATACTAAAGCTCTATCTTAAAGTATAATATATTATTACTAAGAATATAAATCTATATCTATTTATTTTAAATACTTAAGAACTAGCTACTTAAGTGCCTATAAAGGAGGAGAGCTTATAGTAATCTAGATAAGACTTCTCCTTAATAGCTAAAATAGATTTCTAATTTACTTATTATTAATATTAATAGATTAACTATAAGCCTCTAATATAATAGAGTATTAGAGAGTAGTATCTAAGAGCTTTTATAACTCTTTATTTAGAAAAGAGCTTACTAAATAACTACTAAAATGCTTTCTTTATAACCTTTATATCTAATTAGTATAGAGCTATTATAGAAAGCACTCTTAGATATAAGACTTTATATTTTACTATTATAATATATCTATAAAATAACTTAGAGAAATATCTAAATACTAAGTAGAAGATAATATACTTTATAGAAAACCTCTTAAAGCCTCTAAGTAACTATTTTAAAGCTAGAAAGCTAAGAGAGCTACTCTAAGATATATTTTAAGAGGCTATAAATAAGGAAATTAATAAGCTTATAGCTAAGAGAATCTAATATATTATTAACTAGTCTAAGATATACTTAAAGTCTCTTTTCTTAAAGTAGGTATATATTTATAAGTTTTAAGATAACTATCTTAATATCTATAAAGTGTAAATCTATATATAAGAGGATATATAAGATACCTCCTCTCTTAGCTTAATCTATATTACTATACTTATAGCTTAAAGCTTATATATAGTAGTAGTAATTATAACCTAGTTTAACTATAAAATACTCTAATTTAATATTATTAATATATTTCTAAATATAGATATTAACCTAGATAGAGAGCTAGTTATCTACTACTTTCTAGATAGCTTTAAGTAAGCTAGTAAAGTTATAGAGCTTAATAGAGCTCTATATAGCTTAAAGGATATATCTCTTCTATAGTATAAGGGATTCTCTATAGCTTTATATAAGCTTAAACTCTCTCTATATAATAAGAAGCCCTGCCTTTTTTAAGATAAGCACTATAAGGTCCTGCTCCTATTCTATATTAATAATATCCTTATTTTATTCTATTAAGACTATACTTCTAAAGCTTAGAAGCTTATATAAGAGATTAAGAAACTATATAAACTATATAAACTAAGCTTTATTTAATAGTATCTTAGAATATATATTATATAAGACTAAGTAGCTAAAAAGATCTATCTAATCTATAATTAGTATATTAAGACTATTATAGAGCACTTTAGCCTCTATAATAATATCACTCTAAGTACTTTTATACTAGTTACTAAGCTTATAAAGAACTCTAGTAAGGCTATAACTATAAAAGTTAAGAACTACTAATTACTTATTAGAAATATCCTATATATAGTAATAATAATATACCTTAAAGTAGCCTTTACTATAGTATAACTCTTTTACTTCCTTATAAATCTAAGTATATAGCACTTTACTATAATAAGGTAGTATATATAGTATCTCTATTTAACTTACTACCTTATAATCTGTTATAGTAGCTTAGAGAGTAATAAAGAGACTCTCTTACTACTTATTACTAGTAATATCTTATTTACTAATAATAAAGAGATATATAGGTTATTATAAAGCTATATAATAATACTCTTTAGAGGCATAATTTAGTAGAAAGCAGCCTGTTAAGTAATAGTTATAATATTAATAACTAAAGCAGAGCTTCTAAGCCTTAAGCATATTACTAAAGAGATAATAGCCCTTTAAAAGCTATACTATAACCTTACTTTAGAGCTTAGAGATATTTAGAAAGTCTATTATAATAATTAGCAAACTATTTAACTAGTAGTTAGAGAGAGAGAGTATATTTTAATCTATTTATAGTATATTAATATTTAGAATATATAGCTATACTAAGAGTATATAAAGGGCACTTTTAAAGTGCTCTATATATCTATAAATAAGATACTAACAGATAGGCTTATAAAAAGCCTCTTCTAAGCTAAGTTTAAACACTTCTAAGTATTACTAAACCTAGTAGATACTTACTATATTATTATAATAAAGGGAAAGTAAGTTTAAAAGTATAGAATAAAGCTTTATTAGGCCTAAAAGCTAGCAAATATTATCTATAGAGCTATAGCTCCTCTATATATAATAGCTAGATAGAAAAGCAATTCTTATAGATATACTAGCTCTAGGTATACTAGCTCTATATCTCTCTAAATATTAATAAGTAAAAGGTATTAATACCTAAAAGTATATATTTAATAATAGAAGTGTTTCTTAGTATAGATAGCTATAATAAAGCAGTTAATAAAGCTATTAGCTATACTAGTAGGCAGCTTATAGAGAGCTAAAAGACTTACTAAGTAAGTATATATATTAATAATAGTACTACTAGAAAGAGTAGTAGCTATAGAGACCTACTAAAAAGAGCTAGCTAAAGCTAGCTCTTCTATAATAGTTTCTAGATATATAATAACCTAGAGCTCCTTCTTCCTCTCCTCCTCCTCCTACTTTTACTTCTTTTCCTCCTCCTTCTCCTTTTCCTCTTTAAGGATAGTCTAGAGAATCTAATACTAAAAGATAAGAGCCTAAATAGATAAGTTAGCACTATACTAAATTATCTTATATATATCTATATATATATATATATAATACTTATAATCTAGTTATTATTATTATAGGCTTTATAGTAGTATTTATAGAGAGTAATAGTAATAGTAGAGAGAAGCTTATAGTTTTAGCTAGCTAGGTAGTAGTAGTAGTATCTATTAATACTATAGAAGTAGTAACTAGAGCTCTTATCTATAAGTAATAAGTATATATAGCTATAGTATAGGTGTTTTATTAGCTTACTAGCTCCTTCTAGAATAGTAGAGGAAGTATAGAGCTTCTTAGTAAAGCCTAGAGTTTTCTTACTAATAGTAGAGTTAGTCTTCTTTTTTAGTATACTATAATATATACTAGCTATAATTTTTACCTCCTTAGACTTATACTTAGGCTTTTCTAGACTATTATTAATATCTCTAAATTATATAGAAGTAATATTATAAATATATTAATAGGCTCCTCTTTATTCTTATCCTCTTTCTCTTTAATAGAGGGGGTATATTTATACTTATATATAAGCTTCTTCTTAGAGGCCTTAGTCTCCTCTATTAAAAGGATATTATTAGTATCTATAGTATTAAAAGGCTTTACTAAATCGTAATAGTTACTAGAGAGGCTATAGAATAGTAAAATAAAAGACTTATACTTATTAACCTTATTATTCTTAGCCTCCTCTTACTTAGTAAGAGCAGCTAGCTACTTCTACTCTGCTTTCTTCTTAGCCTTATAGATTATCTTAGCCTTAGTAATATAATTAGTAACTAGTACTATAGATTATTTATACTTAGAGGCTATTTTTAATAATAGTATTAATAGATATAGATAGTTTTATATAAAGATAAGTATTAGTAATAGTTAATAATATATATAATAATTTTTTTATATATATATAGAGTTAACTTATAATTATTATAGTGTTCTAAGTAGAAGAAAGAGAAAAAATTAAGGTAGAGGGAGGTATAAGTAATAACTATGCCTGCCTAGCTACCTTTATAGGTAGTTAAGTGCTGCTAATAGGATTTTACTACTTATCTAGATTATATTACTATTACTTAAGTTATATATTACTTATTTACACTCTTTAAAGCACTTATAAGGGATATTTTTATTTATTTTATATCTTTAAGGCTATTTATAATACTACCTTATCTCTTTTATATATATTTAAAAATAGTTATAGCTATATATAATAACAGATTCCTATATTAGCAATATTCACTACACAGCTAGGAGATATATTATAATATACTTTATAGCACTCTTAGCCTTATAATGCTGCAGTAGCTATGCACTATAGCGTGTGATTATATAATTACACACCGCAGACTATTTCACTGTGCTTTCCGCGCGCACTAATCTATAGCTAAGACAGTTACTCCTTATAACTTACCCTCACTCCTACCTATAGCTTGTGATAACCTTCTATATATAAAAGTATTTAGTTCTAAGCTATAGAATAGTATTAATCTATATATTACTATTCTAAATATAGATAGTATACTCTAAAGCTACTTTAGAGATAAATTTATAGAGCTAATTATTCTAGATATCTATAACTACTCTATAAATAGTATAGTAAATAGTATAGCTATTATACTACTAAGTAATAATATAACTACTATATATATTAATATAATTATAAACTTATTAAAGATAAATTATAAACTATATTAAGCTTATTAAGTAGACTATATATTTAGAGATAAGTACTATAAAGTATATAAGAAGTAATAATATATATTTTAAGGCTAGATCTATAATAATACCTATCTAGATCTTCTATATCTATACTATACTATAGATAAGGATATTAACTATTAGGTATATATAATCTATAAGAGTATTAGTATTAATATTTATAAATATAAAGCTATAGCTAGAAGTAGCTATACTATAACTCTAGATCTCCTATTATATAAAAAGCTACTTATTAAGTATAATATAGAGAAATAGTTTATAAAGTAGGTATTACTAAAGTATAGACTTATAGTTTTTTATAGATAAAGAAGCCTAACTAGTAGTTTATAGACTTTACTATAGCTCTTAGTAATAATAGGTTAAATACCTAGATCTATATATACTAAATAATATAAAAAATATATTATTCCTATTGCTATAAAGAAACTTAGATATTATTATTACTATATCTTTAGAGTGCTATAGCTCTATGAATATAAGAGGTATGAGAAAGTAGATAATATATTAAAATCCTTACTCATAATAATGTACTTTAGTATATATATTATATTATAGATCCTACGTAATTAAAAGGATTGATATACTTTAAAAGAGATAATTAGATTTAAGAATATAGTTAAACTTTTGCTTTAAGTTAAACCTTATAGCTTATTATTACTAAATATAGTAATATATACTTACTGAGATGCTTATGCTGGCTACTAAGGTCTATTACTAAGCAGAAAGGCTGCGTAAGTACTTATAAAGCCTTAGGAGTTAAGTTATCTATATATACCTACCTTTTCCCCCACCTTTCTAGGCCTTAGATATATTATTAATATATTAGTATATATAGCTTTCAATATCTACATTTTTCACTCTATTTAAATATTATATAATACTAGAGGACTTATTCTAATTATTCCCCATTTTACCTATATTTAATTATAGGTAATATCTTTATATTCTTTCTACCTCTCTGCTTTACTTCTTATCTTATAAAAAGTTATATATAAATCTTATAAATAATAATATAATTATATATAAATACAAGCTCCCTTATAATAGGAGATATAGTAAAAGATACCTAAGTTGCTCTTAATATATTTAAGATAGCTAATCTATATATTAAAATAAACTAAGGAGTATTTAGCCTTACTATATTAAGAAATAATAAGAATACTATATCTAAGGATAACTTAAAAATGCCTAAGAAGTCTAGGCTTACTATATACTAGCTATAGAGAGGAGAGTAAGTTAGAATAACTATATCTAAAGACTATAAAAGGGTATCTATAACTATATAAATAATAGATAAAAAGGGCCTCTACCTAGCTTATTATAGCTACTAGTTATTAGCTAAGTACTAGATTATATTAAGAGAACTATACCTAGAGTACCTTTAAAGAAGTAAATCCCTCTACTACTTAAATAAGAAGTATATTATTAATAATAAAGTATATTTATAAACTTAACCTAAGTAGTAAACTATATATAGATAAGAAATAACTATATAGCTACTATAGTGAGACTCTTAAGTCTATATTTTATATATAACTAAGTAACTACTAACTCTATAACTCTATAATTCTAGACTTTAGAGTAATAATATATATATTGAATAATATTATATTATTTACTATACTTACTAAGGTAGCCTATAGTAACTTTCTATAGATAGATATATATTAGATCTTTATTAAGGGATATAATATAGTTAATATTAAGATAAAAGAGTATAAGAGAAATATAATATATTTATAACTATATAATATAGTACTCTACTATAGATTTATAAATAATCTTATATTACTTAGGAAGCTATACTAATATAGAGTCTAGTAGGATATAAGTTTATAAAATAACTATCTATAAAGATTAGATTATATATATCTCTATATATTAAATAAGAGGTATTACTAACAGGTTCTTAAGTATAGAGAAACCTTAGGGAGTACTTTATTATATAGAGAAAATAATAAAGTAGGTACTATATTCTTTATAAATACTTAGTAACTACTAGCTAAGTACTATATATATATATATATATAATATAATAATAATATAATAAGCTATCTATAGTAGTATTATAATTTAGTACTAGTGCTTTAGTTACTTATGCCTAGAAGCTATTTAATATCTCTTAAATAGTATAAGAGGAGTCTACCTTACCTAAGGGGGTAAGCTTATTATAAAAATTAACTATAATACCTATAGTATAGATAAGGTTTATTCCTAAGTATAATAAGTACTATAAGAATCTATTAAGTATATAGAGCTAGATAAATATATTGCTCTAGACTTCTATAATTATAATAAAAGCTATATAAAGTATTACTTAGTATTTTTTATAATAGATTAACCTATAGTATATATCTAGGATTTCTACTTTATATAATAAGAAATAGATAAACTCCTTATAGTAATTAAGGACTACTTAATAATACTCTTAATATAGTATAGAATATATATAAAGGTAATTAAAATAGACCTTAAGCTTATAAAGTATCTATATATCATTATTAATATTAAGGCCTAAGGTATATACCTTAAGCCCTCCACTATTAATACCTAAGTATAGAATAGTAAAGTAAAATAAATTAGTATTATTATTAAAGAATATATAAAAGCTATAATAATAAGTATAAAGCTACTAGATATACTATAGCCTAATATAATAGAGTTATCTACCTATCTATATAACTATATATCTATAGTAATAAGAGGTTAGTAAATACTCTATAAGCTATTCCATAAGTATTTCTAGATATATAGATCTACTAATTATAAATATTTTAACCTTTTATATCTATATATTATAGCTATAAAGTATTTACTATAATAAAAGAGGCTTAACTTAAGTAATAAGACTATAAAAAGCTTATACTATATATCTTTATTAGCTTTCTAATAAGCTATATATTTAGTAACCTATTTTATATATAAAACATGCTACATATAGAAGTATTTACTATATATAATATAATTTCTAATAAGAAGAAGCTTTTTAATAGTAACCTAACGAGGCTTACTAAAGAGTTTTAGTATATAAACCTTACTATAATATAAGAGTAAATTAACTAACTAATTAGTAAGAGCTATACCTAAGCTACTCTATAAGATATTAATAAGGAAATGGATAAGGTAGTTAAGTATAATAACTATGTTAATAAGTATATAGAAGGTCTAGAAGCTTTAGTACTAAAAAATATAAATATAGTTATATTATCCCTATTATAAATCTTAATAACTTTAGCTATTATTACTATACTAAAAGTAAATAATACTTCTATCTATATAAGTACTTATTTTAAACTAATAACCTCTCTAGAAACCTTATTTATAGTATTTCTTATAGCTTTATAGATATAATTAGCCCCGTTACGTACAGCATAGCGTTAACTATACTATTACTATTCTGCTAGTCTATTTAGCTAGAGCGCGCGTCTGACTTTATATAAGGGTTTGTTTGCTAGCAGGAATATATAGAGTTTCTATATTATTATTCTTAACTAGTAGAGGGTATATATTAAAGTACCTCTATAGTGTTTCTCAAATTATGCCTATAAACTAGGTGAATTTATTATAGTCTTTTTTTATAGAGGGGCTGCGTTATAACTGTAAACTTAATAGCTTTATAGAGTATACTTATAAATATAAGAAAGTATAGAGAAAGATATAATTACTCTTTAGAATATATAAATAAAAATAGATACTATAAATTATTACTACTTTAGTACTACTATATACTATAGATCTTATTTGAAGCTACCTTTTTAGTAAGCTATATTTAGCTATACTAGAAGTATAAAAGTATATAATTAGAAAATAGCTTTATAAACTAGAATATCTAGACTAATTATTTATTAAGTATCTATATAGAGTAGAATATTTCTAAAACTTTAATAAAAGTAGGTTATACCCTTAAAGTAGTTATAGATAAGATAGACTTATAATAGTAAGTATCTACTATAGCTAAAGAAAAAAGACTAGAGAGTAATAAATATTATAGCAATATTATAATATTTCGTAGCCTATATAATATAGACAAAATAGTTACTTTATTAAGTTACTCCTAGTTAGAGTTACCTTCTCTATTTATATTTTATTATTAGTTACTATTATATAATAAACTTATAAAACTATATCTTATAAGATATTATTTAAATATCTCAAAAACCCTTTATAAATAAGACCTATAAAATATATAATAAATAACAATACTTAATAATATACTATATAATATAACACAGTATATTACAGTATTCATAATACTGTCTATAGTGTGGATAGAAAGGTCTAGAAAGTCCTAGAAAGCCTTACCTTTAATAAGCTTTCTAGCTAGAACTAAAAGGGTTTAAGCTATAACTTTAATATATAACTAAGCCCAAATAGGCTATATATCTACGCAATCTACTGTGTAAGTTATTGCGTAAGCAATTACGTAATAGAAGCCTCTAGAAGGGCTAGAATAAGTATAAATAACTCCTCTCTCCCCTACCTAGCTAGTTACTAGTTAATAAGCCGAAATAATACCTATTTTAATACCTCCTTAATTACCTAAGCTATATTATATAATATTCCTATTATGTAATATGATTACGTAAGCGAGCTACCTCACTAAGAGGTTATAAGCCCAGCTCTAGCTAAGTATACCCTACCCTTTTATAATAAAGATACTAAGGAAAAGATTCCAGGAAAATTCTAGAAAAGTCCTGGAAGATTCTAGAAAACTCTGGAATATTCTAGAGTATTACCCTTTATAGAATAAGGGTTTTTCTCTCTTAATATATAAGGATTTATTCCTTATTTATCCTTAAAGATCTATTTTCTTAAGGATTTATTCTTTAATATAAGGATTTATTCCTTACTATCCTAGGAATTTAATTTCCCAAGGATTTCCTCTTAATATTCTAAGGATTTACTCCTTATTATCCTAGGAATTTACTTTGCTAAGGATTTATTTATAAAATACTAAGGATTTATTCCTTATTATCCTAGGGATTTATTTTCCCTTAGGACTTATATATAATTTTAAAAAGGGATTATTCTCTATAATAAAAGAGATTTATCTCTTATAAAACAAAGGATTTATTCCTTATAAAACAAGAGACTTATCTCTTATAAAAAGAGATTTATCTCTTATAAAAAGAGATTTATCTCTGAGAAAACAAGAGACTTATCTCTTATAATACTAGAGAACTATTCTCTATAATAATAAAAATGAAAAGATTAATATCTTATTCTTTAATATCTTAAGGGTTTATTCCCTATTATACTATAATACTAGAGATTTATTTACTCTAGAAATATCTTAATATCTTAAGAGTCTATTCTCTATTATACTAAAGATTTATATACTCTATAAATACTTAATATCTTAAGGAATTATTCCTTACTCTCTTAGGGATTTATTTCCTATATAACCCTAGGAATTTATTTCCTAGAATACTAGGGATTTATTTCCTATACTACT